>OZ029913.1:58129136-58131636 GCA_964023275.1 Norana najaformis | reverse complement strand
CTGCCACGCTGTCTCTCCGTCTGACTCTTGAATCTTGACCTGGAACCGAACTCTTTTGCCTATCGATTTTGTTTTGACTGAGCGCCTGTGAATAAGCTGGTCCCCGTGACGTGGCATTCTTTGGGCGCTGTAAGAAATCTCGGGATTACGATTATGATTACGATCCCTGCAACATGACATATGCAAAGTTATCAGTACTGGTAAACGTCAATCCTATTTAGTATGGTGATGAGTATGCCCGCCTGTTACGAGAGAGACCGGGGCTCAAATCCCCGACGGTGAAGAACGATTTTTGGTAGGCTATCGCTGAGGGGAGGACCATATTTGACTTTTAACCTAAGCTAGAGTTCAACAAATCATTCTTTGCAAGTATTTTGATAGTTCTGTATTGTTCATTAAATAAATAATTATGGTTGATTTTGGTTAAGAACAAATTTAGAAGCAGTTCGAGGACTCTTGTGTATTGACAGTTGAATATAATTAAATCTGTTTTGGGCAGCTTATGTATTTGCATGCGTAGGTATATGGACAAATCTTGTTGAACACATAAGATGCTCGTGTAAAATGGGGTAGTTCTGCATAGGTTTTAAAACACAGGATTTTGTTGGTTATGTAAGCGTACATGTTCAAGACTGCACTTGTTAGTCCAGTTTATTGTACACAGATTTCTATAGGTTTATGCGGATGTAAAGTTCGCCCGGTCGACTGGAGGTGTACCAGAGCGTGTGGACTGGATGGAGAGTCTGAGACTTGAGGACAGGTGGAATTGGAGCTGGTGTCCGGATTTATATCCGCCACTGTAGACTACAGCGTGAAACCAATCCAGTCAAGTCCCTCTGGAGTGGCTTATTCCGCTGGCGAAGAAGACGAGTGGAGTTGAGATTACGCCGGATGCCTGAGTCCTTCTACTGCGTCCGCTTGACTCTGCTTTATGTCTGCTGTGGTGAATTTTTGTGTCTGGGATTGTATGACTTTTGTTGTTAGTCATAGCCAAGGAAGGGTATTTGTAGACAACAGGCTGTAAAGAGACTTTGTAATCGTAATCGTAATCTCGAGATTTCTACAGCGCCCAACGAAAGCTAAGTCGCGGGAACCAGCTTATTCACAAGCGCTCAGTAAAAACAAAATCGATAGGCAAAAGGTTTCGGTTCCAGGTCAAGATCCAGGAGTCAGGCAGTGATTAGAATCAGTGAAAATAGAACTGGAGTTTTGTTGTCAGTTATTTGTAACAAATTTGCGACAATAGCACTTAGGTCGGATGGTGTTTACGAATATACGGTGCTTCTCGTTAGTATAGTGGTGAGTATCCCCGCCTGTCACGCAGGAGACCGGGGTTCAATTCCCCGACGGGGAGGTCCAATGTTTTGCAAATTGAATAACCATCAGATAATTTCCGGTGACTTCCGTCAGACCTATCGCTCACGTTGTTTTTCACCTGCCGGAAAAAGATTTTTTTGAAGCACTTATTCGTGCAGTGAAGCTTTGAATAGTGGGCAAAGAAGCTACTTTCTAATCGCCAGTGCTGAAGAAAAAAGCTTAGTGCTGCGAAGTTATTGTTTTGGGCAACTAGCTCACATGGTAGAGCGCTCGCTTTGCATGCGAGAGGTACGGGGATCGATACCCCGGTTCTCCAACTTCTTTTCTACAAGAAAAGTATTGTGTTTTTTTACTTACCAAAAAATGAAATTAAATGGATATAAAAGAAAACGATTATCGGATTAAATTCGGCCGAACTTTATGGCAAAGCTACTTCAAAACAACTTGGAGAACCGGGGTATCGATCCCCGTACCTCTCGCATTGCTAAGCGAGCGCTCTACCATGTGAGCTAGTTCCCCTTCCGTGTCAGTCGCAACGCACCAAACGCTTTACTTTTCTCCTATCACGTAGAGCAGTATGTAAGAAATTACAAATTTCGTCGGCTCCAGCAAGCCACCCACCATTCCCAACAAAAATTGTCTTTGGCTGATGTCCCAGAGCATACATACTCGTGACTGCAACTATTTATACTTACAAGGTGCAAGATGTAGGCCTGCTTGAACTGCGATAACATTCTCAGCTCACATGAGCAAACCCCTTTTGGCCTATTGTTTTGGTTTTGACTGAGCGCCTGTGAATAAGCTGGTCCCCGTGACGTAGCTTTCGTTGGACGCTGTAGAATTCTCGAGATTACGATTACTATTACGATAAGCCTATCTACGTATGACGTTTAGTGTGAATCCTCGTTAGTATAGTGGTGAGTATCCCCGCCTGTCACGCGGGAGACCGGGGTTCAATTCCCCGACGGGGAGGAAATAATTTTACTTCAGTCAGTGGTATTTCTGGCTGGTTGTACCTGAATTCCGATGTGACTTATCTAATATCTCAAGGTGTGCTATTTCAGTTTTTCCAGATACCCCGGTTCTCTAGAATTTTTTCTCTAAACTAATGACTCCTAGCATGTATATAAATATAATATTGACGACAGGGCATGAGTCGATGGTCGCTGCAAGTTAAACACGA
>OZ029913.1:58035430-58129126 GCA_964023275.1 Norana najaformis | reverse complement strand
GATGGAAAACGAATGGAAAACGAAGACGGAAGAAGAGGACAAAACAAGGGGAGAAAGACTGGAAGGAGTGGAGGAGGACGCCAGAGAGAGAGAGCGACAGAGAGACAGAAATACAGATAGACAGACAGACAGACAGACAAACAGATAGATAGATAGATAGATAGAGAGAGAGAAAGAGAGAGACAGACAGACAGACGTGGAATTATTACCAGGAATAAAAATTAAATTGCAATAAAATTTGAAGAGATATTCGGCAAAGATAAAAACTGACTTATCACCAGAAACAAGGAAGAGGTTAAAGATGAGGATAAAACGGTAAAGATGTTTAGAGGCAAATGCACCTAAGGAGTCAGGCAAGTAGGCAGGCATGCAGGCAGGTAGTGAGGTAGGCAGACAGGCAAGCAAGTAGGCAGGCAGTGTGAGAAGTAATAAAGGAAGGAAAGAAAGAATGAGTGAATTAATGAATGAAGGAGGCAGGGAAGGAAGGAAGGAAGGGAGGAAGGAGGCACAGAGGGAAGGATTGAAAGAAAGAAGAAGAAAGAAAGAAAGAAAGAAGGAAGAAAGGAACCAAGAAGGAACGAAGAAAGGAAGGCGGATTAATATTATACGGGGGCAAAATGAAGTTTAATACGCAGTGTTTCATAACAGAAGGGTTGTTCCTTGATTATGTTATAAATTAAGAAATAGGGGCAGATACAAATACAGACACAGGAGAGTTACCAAGATAGAGGCAGAGACAGCTTTAAAAAACAAATGCATTCTGATCGATTAAGACAACTGTGGGCAGCCAGACATCTGCAACAGGGAGAGAGAGGTGGAAGAGAAGAAGGAACGGAGGAAGGGACGGAGGGAGGTACAGAGGGACGAATAGAGAGACAGTGGATAGGGTGGAGGGATGGAAGGGCGAAGGACGGACATTCATTCATGCGTATTGACCAGCGGCGCATAACATCGTCAACTGATAAAAGCAACGGCGAACAGGTGTCTTTGGTCATCGCTTAAACGATTCCATGTATCTCAACCCACAGATGGGTTTCGATTTTCCAACCAGCAGCTGGTTTTGGTTTTGTCAGTTGTCAGCAGTTGAATGATGCTCGAATAACCGGCAAAGTCTCCATCAGCAGGCTCTCGCACACACGTAAACCAAACCATCATATTCTTGTCCATGATTGACTGATGACCGTTTCAGAGTACCTGGTCTGTGTTGTGCTGAAGACGAGGAACGAAAACAGTGATATTAATTGAATATAGTTTTAAAGTTACTATGACAAATTAAAACGATGATAGAACTTTGAACTGTAACTGTGGATCCATGTGAGCGATTGCTGTAAATTTGACGAGATGTTATATTTAGAACAAATCTAATGTGACGTTCATGCAAGTAAATGTAAACGTATATGTTTTTCTACAGCGACCATATTGCCTCGACCCTGCTTATACTTTCAAAGAGTTTATAGAGTGAGATCTTCACCACCGCTGCCCGTTTGATTTGGGGCTACGCCACTTAAGGTCCGATTGTACAGACCGTGCTAGCCCGAGTGTGTGCCAAACATACCCTACATAAGAAAACGATATTCCTCCATCTCGTCTTATTGGCTATTTTCCATACCTTTCGAATTTCCATTCCTAACGTGTGTTGCGTGAAATTAGTCGTAGCTGAGCTCTTAGAGCTCATCCACTGGTTGAGATATACTGAATTGTTTAAGCGATGGCCAAAGACACCTGTTCGCAGTTGCTTTTTTCAGTTGACGATGTTATGCGGCGTTGTTCAATATGCATGCATGAATGTCCGTCCTTCGCCCTTCCATCCCTCCATCCACTGCATTGTCTCTCTATTCGTCCCCCCGTCCCTCCGTCCGTCCCTCCGTCCGTCCCTTCCTCTCCCACCGTGCTCCCTGGTCAATATGCATCCATAAATGTCCGTCCCCCGTCCCTCAGGAGTGAATGTTGTCTGCCATCAATTTGGCTGACAAAAGCACGTGAAGAGGTGTTAATATTGGCTGAAAGGAGTGCGAGTGCAACAGTTAAGATCATAAACTATTCATGCAATATACTCTTGGCTTAAGTAGCATACATTGCTATCTATATTCTTCAGAGCAATGCCTGTAAACAGTGCCTTCATAGATTCAGAGAGGCCCAGGCCACTATAGTATACTAGGCCCCAATCTCGAGGTATACACATCTATACTAAATAAGAACATTTCTTTCTTATTTTAAATCAGACAAAAAACAGCATGAAAAGATGATGCCCCTTACCATGTGAGACCCAGACCAAAAGGTCCTGCTGCCCCCTTTCTGATAGGACCTGCCTGAAGGATCTAATACTAACGTAGTCTCAGATTCAGATTTACGGACATTACTTGCGTAATAACTGATTTAATAAATAAATAAATACCTAAATCAACAACCGAGGAAGTGAACGATAAACACAAACAACGAGACAGGCAGGCAGACAGACATATAGGCAAAGGGGCAGACAGACCCCATAAGTGAAGACTTATGGGATCTGTTGGAGATTTCGAAATTTGACCATGTTTCACATTACATGTATATGAGTGACATACTCCTTTGACTGCTTATTTCGTAGCGTATTGAATTTAAGATTTCGATGTGGGTCTGGCAATGCCAACTGGGGTATGCCCCTATTTATTTAAAGACCTTTTTGTCTGACCGCAGAAATCTTCGTTCTACGACCCGAGGTGAACTTGTTATTCTTTTAGCACTTCGACGATGTCTTTTCAGTGGTATCTGCTGGGTCTCTATATAAATACTGTGAATGAACGAATGATTGAATGAATGTGAATGAAGGCTCCAGCCCCCTGCCATTCTGTCTCTTCAGTGTTCTGCCATTAGGCTGGTCCAAGAGTCCAACGACGCCACTCTTCTCTGTTCTGTGCCCTTTCTTTAACTTCTTTGTAGCCCCGTCTACTTTCTTTATCCATCATCCAGTCCAACAGCATATTCCTTGGTCTCCCTGGAACCTTCTTCCCCTCAATTCTTCCTTCAATCACTGTCCTCAGGAAAGAATTTCCACGCAGTATGTGACCAATCGAGTTCATTTCTCTCCTTCTTATTGTATTGACCAGTATCCTTTCTTCTTGTACCAAGTGTAATACATCCTCATTGGTTTTATAATCCTTCCAACTGATTTTGGCCAGTCTTCTCCATATCCACATTTCAAATACATACAGTATAAAGCCGAGACACTTAATTGCAAGCGCGCATATATGATTCTTGAATGTAGCCTAGTTGAGTTAAATATATATATATAAATATACATACATACATGCATACATACATACACACATACATACACATATACATACAGACATATGCATACATGCATACATACATACATTCATACATGCTTACATACATTAATACATACGTACATACATACATCCATGCATACATACATACCCACATCCATGCATATATACAGACATACATACACACATACACACATAAATACATACACACATATAGACTAATATGAGGCGTGTACAGATGAATGAACGTAATTTCAAGTAATCGCGACCGCTCTGCTCTCTTTCGTTCGTCCTCTGATTCTTCGTCGTGCGCTCTGGTTGAATGGAGAAATATTCTTAAGCCGACTTTGACAGATTAATCTTGGAAATTAGATATTAATCCCAGCCTGTTTTCCTACAATTCTCTAGCCTACGGCACTGTTTGTCTGTGTTCATCTGTGTGTATGTCTATCTGAACTCTGAATGTTTTCCTCTCTATGTGTGTGTGTGTCTGTGTGTGTGTTTATGTGTGTGTGTCTTTGTAGTTCTAGGCCTAATTCTTGTTCTTTGATGTCTGACATTTTTATAATTATTTGTCTGCCTCTCCTTAGTCTGTCTGTGTGTCTGTCTGTGTGTCTGTCTGTGTGTCTGTCTGTGTGTCTGTCTGTGTGTCTGTCTGTGTGTCTGTCTGTGTGCCTGTCTGTGTGTCTGTCTGTCTGTGTGTCTGTCTGTATTTTATGCAGCCAACTTTTGAACTCGTAATCATATCTGTACTTGAACCATACATAGTTCCAGTAAACTCCTAATTTGAACAGTCGATTTAAATATAAGTCCTGACATAAAGCACTAACACTGAAATATATAAACGAATGTAGCAATTTGTTATCATTTTTAACGCAGGAATCGTGAGCTATATAAATGATTCCAAGATGGCGTCGAGTTCGCTCTCGTAATCTGATTGGTTACAGTCTGTCTCACTAGCGCCGCCAAACAATGGAAGTTTATAAGAACAGTTTTAAGTATCGAGAGCAGTATTCAGAAGCTCACCGTTCAGTGAATGGGTTTAGCCGCATCAATTGTCGTTTACTGCAAATTGCAACAGTTAAAGCAAGGCGTGTAAACTTCCCGTCTAGTCTGCAACAAATCCTGACAATACTGGTGTCGTTTGGTTTGGATTTGAATGGTGATATGTGGAATAGTGAAGTTACTGAGGTGTCGTACAGTGAGCTTCACACTCAAAGGCATAAATGTGTAGATCAGACATATGGACATATCTATGGCTGCGAGTGGAAATTGTTGCTTGTGTTCGCGTGGCCAGGTCGCTGTTCGCCCCGGGGAAACGACATCTAAAGGCGGTGTCAATACCACGCATCGGGCATTGGACACCGGCTCCAGCATTATCAACAGCATCCATGCATGTATACATGTATGAATGTACGTATGTATGTATGTATATATGTATGCATGTATATATACATGTATGCATGTATTTATGGTGTATGTGTATGTATGTATGAATGTATGAATGTATGTATGTATGTATGCATGTTTGCATGTGTGTATGTATGTATGTATGTACGTATGTATGTGTATATGTACGTATGTATGCATGCATGCATGGATGTTTGTATGCATGTATGTATATATGCATGTATGCATGTATTTGTGGTGTATGTGTATGTATGTATGTATGTATGCATGTATGCATGTGTGTATGTATGCATGTGTGTGTATGTATGTATGTGCATATGTATGTATATATGTACGTATGTATGCATGTATGGATGTATGTATGTATGTATGTATGTATTGTAAATACGTACGTGTGAATTTTTTGCTTTTTCTTTTGTTTGATTATATTTTTCTCCTTTTCCGGATTTTTTCATTGCCTTTCTCATTTTCCACTCAGTGAGAGTCAATCGGAAACGTTTGTGGATTGAACCCAAAACCCCCTTCCTCGAATACGGCCTTCTCGATTTCCAGCGAAGACGTAGCTTATGTAGGTCCATGGGCGGATCCAAGTTTTGTTTTTGGAGGACTAAGGTCTAGCAAGATGATGGCTATGAAAACAGTGGCGTCCTGCAATTCAATCAGTAAAAAATAGGGGGAATGTACGCCGTTAAACGAATTCCCGTCAAGTAAAAAATCCATACATACATACATACATACATACATACATACATACATACATACATACATACATACATACATACATACCTACATACATACATGCATAAATGCATACACATATACATACATAAATAAATGCATACATACGTGACACATACATACATACATACATAAATACATACATACATACACACATGTATACATACATACACACACATACGTACATAAATACATACATGGATACATGCATACATACATACATACATGCATACGTACACACACATACATAGATACATACACACATGTATACATACATACACACATACATACGTACATAAATACATACATGCATACATGCATACGTACACAGATACATACATACATACACACATACATACATGCACACATACATACCTACAAACATACATGCATGCATGCATGAATGTATACATACAAAAATACTTACATACATACATAAATACACATTCATATGGGCAGCGGTGGTGAAGGATCTCACCCAATCAATTCATTGAAATAGGAGAAGGTTCGAAGCCATACGGTCGCTATAGAAAAACGTGTACATGTACATTTAGCAGGGTACATGATGCAGGGTATGGCAGCATGAAAAAACAAAACTGCTATTGCAATCAATAACATCTGCGACAAATGACGAAACTAAACGGAATCTATTAATCCTAATTGAGGCCATCGTTAGCCATTCCACGCAATGATTGTGTCAACATGGGATCGTCGCTTTCTAAAATTGATGTCAATTATAATCTCCTGTCAGTTGTCTGCTGTCAATTGTCGGTTGTCAAATAAATGTCTTCAATTGTTTGTCATCAACTGTCTGTTGTCAATTCTCTGCTGACAATTTCTGCTGTTTGTCTATTGTCAATTGTCTGCTGACATGGAAAGTTGCCTGTTGTCAGTTGTCTGCTGACAGTTGTCTGTTGTCAGTTGTCTGTTGTCAGCTGTCTGTTGTCAGATGTCTGTTGTCAGTTGTCTATTGTCTGTTGCCTGTTGTCAGTTGTCAGTTGTCTGTTGTCAGTTGTCTGTTGTCAGTTGTCTGTTGTCAGTTGTGTGTTTTCAGTCGACTTTGTCTACAGCAAGTTGTCTTTTGTTAAATTTGTCAGGTATCTTTTGTCAGTTGTCTCTTGTTAGTTATCTGCTGTCAAAGGTTTGTTTTCAATTACCTGTTGTCAATTTTTGTCAGCTGCCTTTATCAATGGTATGTTGTTATTTTTCTGTTGTTAACTGTTCTCTGTCGGTTGTCAGATTCATTTGCCTGTTGTCAAGTTTCTGTTTTCAATAACGATTATAAGCATCCGGTGGCAAGGCGTGGCTTTATACTGTAGCTGAATGGCAATGTCTTTTCGTTAGGCAACAGGGATTGTGTTTTATTGTTCGCTATTTGCAACAACTTCTTAGAGAGAATATTCGTGCAGCTCTTCCATTGTTTCAGACGCTCTGGATGCGTAAACACCATCAACAACAACCTCAGATGAAATGAGAGAATTCGGAAAAGCGACTGCGTAGCATGTTCGCCTAAATGATTCCCTAACAAAAAGCCATTATCTCGCAGACTTACTGCCATCTCACATGGCTGCAGCCCGCTGTTCCCTCAATGAATTATCGTTAGATCAGTGAGCATGACTAGTAAGACGCTGCACAACCAAGTATCTTCTAGCAACCTGGTTGAAGCCAATACTATGGTCATCTTGTGTGACGAGAATGCGACTTACGGCCAGTGATAAAGTGTTAGAGTTCGCCCCAGTCTACCCTAAGTCTCAATTTGCTGGACGACAGCAGACTAAGCAGGATCTCTTGCGATTAAGGTGTTTATAGCGGTCTATCACGGAAGACCCTCGCGGCTCGGGCCTTCAGTGTTTATCGGGGTGGCGATAGTCTTGCTCTTAAATGGTTCCAGTATCGATCCGATCCGAGGATCCATGCAACCAGTGATTGCAGAGATATCTTTATTTTGCAATGGCTAATTAAGGAAGGGTCTGAAATCCTAACCAGCCTTACCCCCCGTATCTATCCTGCAGATCCTCTTCCAAACATCACCCACCGTGCCCTCTGACTGCCTGCCTGCCTGACTCTTGGGTCTTGACCTTGTACCGAACTTTTCTTGCCCATCGATTTTGTTTTGACTGAGCGCCTATGAGTAAGCTGGTTCCCGCTACTTAGCTTTTGTTGGGCGCTGTAGAAATCTTGAGCTTACGATACGATTACGATTACGATGGCTATGTGAAGTCGTTCACCCCTTGTTGCATTCCGTTAACCGGATTCAGGGTATTCAGTGGCGATCACCCCCTTTTGCAACATTACTAACAAAGCGAAAATATACGTCACCTTCTCACTTTCCCTCTGTTACACTTTATGTCACGTTTTATAATTATAATAAATTTAAAAACTAAAATAAACAACTGTAAAATGTATGTACATATGTATCTGCCTGTTTATGCAGCGCATTTTAAAAAACCTCATAAGACAAATCTAAACACGTGCGACTTTAGTTGATAATATTTCCTTGGTTATCTGAGATGGAATAGAGTACGTTATGTCCGCACCGTCGTATGATAATATATAATAATTCATAAATATATGTATTAATTCTTTATTTTGATTAATGAATTAAACTAGTAATGAATTAATATATATTACTAATTCCATTCTCGTCGTTTCTCATCCTCGAAACAATTCGGTCCAGGGATCTCTGAAATTGGCGTTAACTCTGGACAGAATATTTTGTTGGGCTCTGCGTGTTTGAGAGAGACCACCAGTGCTAGCTCTCAGTTATCTGAGCACTGTATGCTTACTTATGAACTGTTTGTTCTTAACGACTTCAGCATAACTTAGACTAGCGCATGGCAGCTTTTTTGAGGTGCACCTTTGCGAGGTGCATAAATGCGCTATATTAAGTGCCAAGATACATGCATACCTGCATACTAATAATAATACAAAATAATTGTAACTTACAATTACAATTACTATCACTCCATAAGGGAGAAACCTTGAAATCCCGAGAGAGGTCGACGTCAACTGCCTTGGCAATCACAAGGTGTCGCTTTTTTCGCCTACGATTCCTCGCTCAGCCGATGGACACATGGCGTGTTGACAAATGTCTTACTGTCTTACTTACTTACTTACTTACTTACTTGCTTACTTGCTTTCTTGCTTGCTTGCTTACTTACTTACTTACTTACTTACTTACTTACTTACTTACTTACTTACTTACTTATTTACTTACTTACTTACTTACTTACTTACTTACTTACTTACTTACTTACTTACCACCCTCCCTATTACTATTTCAAAAACAAGAAATTACCCTCCAACAATCGCTGTGTAACTGTGACCTGTTTTCCCGGTGCTGCTAGTCTTGTCGAGAGAGGACAGCCTGTGTCGGGCGGACGTCCGCTTGTCCTCTCCCTACGTCTCCTCGTCGTCCGGCTTCATCGCAAGCATCGTCAGTTCGGAGTCGCAGTACGGGCGCGACCGCTGCCCATGGACGCTCTGGTCTCGGCCGGGGCAGCAGGTCCTGCTGCGACTCGTCGCCTTCCAGTCGCCGACGATCAGGGACCCGAAGTTCTCGAACGCCTGCGTCGAGATAGGGGCTGTCCAAGACGCAGGCAGGCGCAGTCCTCTGGTGCTCTGCGGCTGGGATCAGACGGCCGCTCCGAGTCGACGGCTATACCTCTCCGAGACGAATCACATTGCCTTGTCCCTCTCCCTGCTAGGATTAGCCGACTTCTACGTCATCCACTACACAGGTAACTCATGCAAGGGGTGGCGTTCTTAATTACAGGTAGAGTGGAGGAAGGTAAAGGTAAGTTATGATGTGCGATGTGGTAAGGTATAGGAAATTAAGGTAAGATACGGTTAGGTAAGGTAAGATATGGTAAGGTATGGTAAGGCAAGAAGAGGTTGTAGATAAAGTAAGATAAGGTAAAGTGTTAGTTCAGGTACGATAAGTTAAGGTTAGGTAAGTTAACTTTGTAGTAATAGTAGGTATTTAAGCACTATCGTCCTCCTCCTTTTCTTCATACTCCTCCTAATCATTATTACTCTTATCATCAACTGCATCATCATTATCGTAATTGATATCATCATCATCATCATCATCATCATCATCATCATCATCATCATCATCATCATCATCATCAAATCATTAAGATCACCACAAAATGCGAATCTGAGGCGCGATAATAATTAGCAGCAGCAACCGCATCATTATAATTTCTATCATCATCAGCATCAGCACCAGCATCATCCCCACCAGCAGCAGAGGTAATTTTAGTAGTCATTATATATATATGTATGCATGTATGTATGTATGTGTGTATGTGTGTACGTATGTATGTATGTTTGTATGTATGTATGTATGTATGTATATACATGATTCGTAAATTGAAGTTGCACTACATTGTCCAGCACAGACTATGCTTTGGACGAAGGTTCACTGCAGTGCATCTCAGCCGTGATGCTGACATGTCTGGTTGTTCTGGAGCAATTCCCGAAATCCCACGGGGCTCCGGCAGCAAACCGGTTGCCATGACTACAGAACAAGCACTGACAATATGACGTATTAGACAACCGCACTTTGTTAGCGCGCTCATTCCTGGTTCTTGTTTTGGCGTCTTTCGCTGCGAATAAGAAAACACAGCTTCCTGCTTAATCTCCAGGTATAGGACTACATACGGCTCCGGAATATCTGTCTTTTCTATTCTCGCTTTTAAGAGGCGACTCTTCTAATGAAAATGTATAATGCGCAGAATGGAGATTCTAATTGACGTACAATCCCAAAGGTAAATGATCTATTAGTGCTTTAAAAACTGCAAGCTGCTAAGGTTTGGTAAGGTAAAGTAACTGCTTACTAATATTACCATTGTCCAATTGTTAATTGCTTTATACCATTAACAATTACTTACTTAATTAATTAATTAATTAGTTAGTTAATTATCTTGACCTGGAACCGAACCCTTTTGCCTATCGATTATGTTTTGACTGAGAGCGAGCCTGTGAATAAGCTGGTTCCCACGACTTAGCTTTAGTTGGGCTCTGTAGAAATCTCGAGATTACGATTACGATTTATTCTTGAACTGGCGCTTCATAAATGTCAGATTACAATTACAATCACCGCTCATTGTAGCTGAAATCTTTACCTTGTTTTGTGTGTGCGCGCAGCCGTTGGATGTCCGAACTTCCCACTTCCGCTGAGGTCTTGGTCTCAGAGGGTGGGAGATAAGCTGATCATCCGATGTAACGAATCAGACGAAGCGTGGTCCATCGTCTGTCGCCAGACGCAATGGATCGGAAGCCCTGGAAACTGCTCCTCGCCTGGTACGTATCGGAATTTGCGCGCCTGGTACGTATCGGAATTCACGCGCCTGGTACGTATCGGAATTCACGCGCCTGGTACGTATCGGAATTCGACCCGACTTCTCCAATGGATCATGATTTTGGATTGCGATTTTGGCTTGAAGCGACCATCGACTGATGCCTTTGGAGTTATGATAACGGCGCTATAGAAGCCTTTAGATTAGATTAGAGTCGACAACCCATTTGAATGCAAACTGTTTCCGGCGCTTGAAAGAGTTGCATATAATTTGCTTCATCCAGTTGACCCAATTGCTTACAAAATGCGTCAGATGGTTGATATAGTTGCAGGTAAATTCCATTGAACCACTGGTGGAACCGAGGTTGACAAGTGTGAGTGACAAATTATACTCTGAAAAAGGTGTTCCATTGTAACAAAATTTTGGCGATTTTTCGTGGTCATTGCGAATTTTGGGGACCGAACTTTAATATCCCGAAAATTTCTGAAAACTTTTTAGTCATTCGCCTTTTTTGGTCCTTTTTCTCTAACAAACAGACATGCACCACAATTTATGTTCTAGGTCGTACTGTTGAATGGAGACAAGATACGACGACTCCTGCCGAAACGGGACTGCCAATGAGTGAGCACATTTTAAAATAACATCACATCCCTTTGCAAAACGTTCCAAACCAAATGATCGAGGCTTGCGCTCCAGAATCATCGTCATCATCAACTCCATCATCTTCATCATCATCATCAGCAGCAGCATCGCCATCCCTATTTTCATCCCAGCACTTGCTTTTCATCGACGATTGAGACCGAAGCAAGAAAGATTGCAGCCCGTTTTCAAAGCTGTCGTTTCTGGACAGCATTCGGCTTCGGCTAAGAGCAGCCACCGTTTCCTAAGAATAACGCCTAACGAACTATCCGAAGAGAGGCCACGAGAGATGCTTCGGAGTCTGCGACGGCGAGAGAATCGAGCACTGAATGCATCCCTTTGTTGCCCGACTGCGATAAATGCGGTGCCACGGTGACGTCATTGATCGTCATAGCAACGTGGTTTTTAAGATACTTCTGCAAGTGTCTTAGCTGCTGCTGATGGTGGTGTTGAAGATGATGATGGTGATGTTGATGATCCTGATGGAAGGACAGATGATGGTGGTGCATGTGACGGACGTACGTTTCCTTTGGAGTAAAAGTCAAGGGCTTTGCTTCCCTCGGTGTTTGCCTTCGCGGCAACCGATCCAACATTCGGCACCGACTAAAAAGAAAACGAAGAGAAGACATATTCACTGGAACTTGCATACAAACACACATACAAACACAAATACAGGCAAGCATACAAGCACCAAAACACAAGCACGAATACAAGCACACATACAAACACGCATTCAAAGACGCATTCAAACACACATACAAGCACACATACAGGCACACATACAAGCACACATACAAGCACACGTGCAAACACACATACAACACACATGCAAACACGCATCCAAACACACACGGACACATTCAGATATACGTGTACACTCGCAGACAGATATCATCGTACACATATATAAATATATATATATACACATATACGCAGAGACACGTTCAGAAGCTATGGACACAAAGAAAGACGTCGATATAATGTTGGTCGGAAGGCTAAATGTAGAATTTAAAAAGAATAATAATGGTACGAGTATTTTGCGTTTTATAATATTGTATTTCCTTGTATTTGCGTTGTATTGTATTGTATCGCATTGTATTATATTTACCATGTTGTATTGTATTGCGTGTTGTATTGTAAGCCTATTGTATTACGTTTTACAGTACTGCATTGTCTAGTGTTGCGATGGTGCATTTAGATAGGGCTGCTTTGCAAAGCGAGCAGCGTGCAATTGGAATCGTGAGGTGAATTCCAGAGACACGTGATTTGCTTGAGACAGAAAGGAACGAATCGGTGTCTCTACCTTTGTCGGCATTAGTTTAAATCGCGCTGATAAATTAACGCGCGTTCAGCGCCGACCGAAAATCGAAATCCGTCGAAATCCGACCAAATTGCTCTGTCGACGATTTCTCCAGAAAGCCAGATTTACAGAGACAGGGAAAGAGACAGAGAAAGAGACAGAGAACGAGAGAGAGATAGTTGGAGACGGAGAGGTATAAGATTTCTGCAGATAGAAAGACAGACGACAGAGAAAGAGAGAGATACAGAGAGAGACAGAGACAGAGACAGAGAGACAGAGACAGAGAGACAGAGACAGAGAGACAGAGACAGAGAGACAGAGACAGAGAGATAGTGCGAGTAAGCTAAAGAGAGAAAAAAGAGAAAGTTTGGAGGGGAAAACAGACACAGGCAAACAGAGAGAGCGAGAGAAACAGAGAGAGGGACAGACAGAGACAGAGACACAGTCTGATAGCGTGGGAGACAGACAGACAGACACATAGGGACAGAGAATCATGCATAAACAGATGAGGGCTGTACAGAGCGGACAAGTGACGGGTCACAGACATTCTGACCAGAAAAACTCGGACAGGGAGGCAGACTGACGCACAGACAGACAGGCAGAAAGACAGACAGGCGGACACACAGATAGCGGGGTTATAGGTAAGCGTATTTATCATCAGCGGCTACCAAATGAATATGCATCTCTTGTCGCTGCCTATATGTTCTATCCTCTAAATCTTGCTCGATTGTGGTTTTCTGTGTCTCTTCCTGTGTATGTCTCCCTATCGCTGTGTATGTTTCTTTGTATGTCTATCGATTTCTGTGTCTCTTCCTGTGTATGTCTTTCTATCGCTGTGTATGTTTCTTTGTATGTCTATCGATTTCTGTGTCTCTTCCTGTGTATGTATCCCTATTACTGTGTATGTTTATTTGTATGTCTATCGATTTCTGTGTCTCTTCCTGTGTATGTATCCCTATTGCTGTGTATGTTTCTTTGTATGTCTATCGATTTCTGTGTCTCTTCCTGTGCATGTATCCCTATCGCTGTGTATGCTTCTTTGTATGTCTATCGATTTCTGTGTCTCTTCCTGTGTATGTCTTTCTATAGCTGTGCATGTTTCTGTGTATATCTGTCGATTTCTGTGTCTCTTCCCTTGTATGTCTTTATATCACTGTGTATGTTTTGTTTCTCTGTCGATTTCTCTGTCTCTTCCTGTGTATGTCTGTCTATCGCTGTGTATGTTTCTGTGTATGTTTATCGATCTATGTGTGTGTCCCTTCCTGTGTATGTCTGTCTCTTGATGCGTCTACTAGATGTGTATGCATGCGGACTGCAGTGTGTCTTTCTAGGTGTATCTGTCTATTCGTGTATGTGTTTCTGGGTATGTCTGTTGATTGAAATGTCTGGTTTTCTCTGCGTCTCTGTCTCTGTAGGCATCCTGGTGGCCGTGGCCGTAGGAGTGGCACTCGGAATATTCATCGGAGGGATTCTTCTCGCTCTCGTTGCGACGAAGATTAACCAGTCAGTTCGTCTGTCACTCAGCATCTCATCGCTCTCATTTAGATTTTTCTTATGCCTTTTCTGCAATGTCTGTAAACATTCGTGCAAACACAATTATTCAAGACGTACACGAGTACATTAACTGCAAATATGTTTGTATTTACATAAGCTCAGTGGAGATATCTTCGTCTTCTTCGACGCCTTGCTCTTTTCTTCCCTTTATGTGTCATGCAGATCCCGTTCCAAAACCCACCCACCGTAGCCGTCTGGCTGCTTGCTTGCCTGCCTGACTCTTGGATCTTGACCTGGAACCGAATCCTTCTTGCCTATCGATTTTGTTTTGACTGAGCACCTGTGGATAAGCTGGTTTGCGCGGAAAGCATCCGAAGAAAACTGGTTAGCAGCAATCGCATGGTTACGTGGTTTTTGTTGAAGATGCCGAAAGCAGAGGCCTATTTACAGCAAATACTAGAGGTCCATATGTTGTTGTGTTGCACAGTGGTCCATCGGTAACGCGTTTCGTCAATGATCATGCGGTTGCGGGTTCTACTCCGTGTAACGACCTTGGGCAAGTTGTTTGCGCACACCGTGCCTCTGTCACCAAGATGTAGAATTTGGTACCGCGTAAGCTGGGAAGTTAACGGCAAGTCCTGCGATGCACTGGGCCTGTCTCCAGGACCTTGAGATTCATCCATTGCCGGCTCAGTGGCCTTCAGAAAGGAAATGAGCGCCTCCCCTACGTCTCACTTGTGGAATATGAGATACTTTATTTTATATATGTCACATAGCTTTATAAAATAGTTTCTATATGTTTCGTTTATATATATTTATATGTATATATGAACTAATACACGTATATAATCTATTATAATCTGACGTAAATTGTAGTTAAGTGGGGTTTTGTTTTAAAGGCGCCGGAAGTCTCGCCTGCAGGACGGGTCACATGTGACGACAGAGCTGATGACGTCAGACACCCAGAAGCCGTCCTTGCTCTTCGGGTTGGACAGATACCTAATCGATTCCGGGTCAAAGGTCAGCGACTACGCCATGAGGTGGATCTGTCCGAATCAGCAGGAGTCGACGGCAGACCCAGGTGGAGGAGGAAGCGGAATAGAAGGAGGAGGAGGAGGATTAGGAGGGGCTGATGGCACCGAACAGGCTCTAACGATCTGTGGGGTTCATCATAACTGTTCGTCGTCGTCTCCGTGTTCCCCGGCTGCGCCCGGAGCGAACTCGTCCGTCTGCTCATCGCTGCTTGGCTACCGCCAGAACTATCACCACAGTCTGCTCCACCACCACCACCATCACCACCACCTCTACGACACTACGACGATGACGTGACCGTCGTTGGTGACGCTATTTGAATAGGGTCACGCTGGGGTCAAGCTCCCTTATGCCGCCTCAGTTGCCCCGGCCTTATATGAGATTCACTTAAATTCTGTTGAGTACAGTATACAGGTCATTATTATTATTATTATTTTTATTACGAAAATTTGTAACGAGCGCAAAGTCACACCGAAATGTGAATCGGAGGCGCGGATAGTCAGTCCCCAGGTGAATAGAGTTAGATATCCAGATGTCTGAAAGCCAGTGAGAAATAGTGAGTTTTCAGGCGTTTCTTGAAAGAAGAAAAGGAGTTCGAACTTCGGAGAAACATCGGTAGACGGTTCCATTCCTTAGGGGCAGCGGCGTGGAATGCACGAGAGCCCAGGACAGTTCTGCATCATGGCTCAACCAAGGGACCCGTACCAGAATATCGTAGGCTGTGGGGAGGGATGTAAGGATAGACTAGAGACTGAAGGTAGGTAGGAGTGCTCATAGTAAGAGTTTTGTAGGTCAGACAGGCTAGTTTAAGTCTTATCCGGAATTCCACAGGAAGCCAATGCAGCTGGCTTAATAGAGCTGAGAAATTTGCGTGAGGAGGCGCACGCAGCACCACACGAGCCAGGGAATTTTGGATGCGTTGAAGTTTTTGGAGTTCAAGATTTGAGATACCTGTAAAAACCACGTTGCCATAATCGAGGCCAGGTCATGACACTTATTTGCTAATAGGGGTTAAAATCTTCCAGCTTCTTTGTCTCCTGTTACAGTCGATTAAACATTGTCTAATCTTCCATGGCGCCCACAGCATTCGGTGCAGGTGGGGTAAACATGGACTCCACTAAATGTACACGGTTCCCCATAGCGATCTCGACTCTGCTCATTTTCAATAAATTTATTGGGTGAGATCCTTACCGCCATTGACCGTACGCCACGCCATTTAAGGCCCCCGTGTACGGGCCGTGCTGGCCCAGTAATGTGAATGTACACGCGTTTCTATAGCAACCGTATGGCCTCGACCCTGGTCATATTCCAATGAATTTATCGGGTGAGATCCTTCACCACCACTGCCCGTTTGAATGGGTGCCACGCCATTTAAGGTCTCCTTGTACGGACAGTGCTAGCCCGAGATTCAAATCTCTGAAATATAGCGACTATCGGTATGCGAACCGGCATCCACACGCTTAAAGGCGCCTTGACATACGCTTTAACCAATGTAGCTAACCAGGCCAGCTGAGATACCATGGCAACGATTGTGACGTCAATGTGGGTCAGGCCAAGTGAGGCTCGTTGACGTACGCTGTAGCCAATGAGCTGCTAACTCCTTTCCACTTGCATAATTCACTGGACAACAAATTTTTACAAAAGTCATGTTACTGAAATGAAATTAGTCAGTTCTTATCAATTTGTATGTGCTGAACACGAATATGACAGTGAAAATGCCGAATTGGCTCTAGTTTTTTTGTAATCTGAAATGAAGTAATTTTATATCGCACAATGCATGCCAATAGTGATACACTTACAGTTAATATTTGTAAAAACCAGGTCATAGACTAGTTCTTAGATTTTTTTGCCTGTCTCTTGTACAGCTGTTCGGGAGCATCTCTGCGGAGTGTCCAGCAGTAGTCAGCCAACATTGTAGTGGACCATTTTCCCTGGTACCTTTGCTCCATTGTTGCGATATCTTGATGAAAACGTTCGCCATGTTCGTCACTAACCATACCACAGTTGTCAGGAAAGAAATCCAGATGGGAATGAAGGAAATACATCTTCAGAGACATATTGCAGCGAAATTTCTGGTACTGCTTGAGCATGTCTTCTACTAGTTCCTTGTAGTTTTCTGCCCTAACATTCCCCAGAAAGTCTGTAGACACTAGACGAAAAGCATTCCATGCTTGTTTCGCATCACCCTCCAGCAAGTTGTTGAAGCGGTCATCTTTGAAGAGTTCTCTAATCTGAGGACCCACAAAAACTCCCTCTTTAATCTTTGCTTCGCTGAGTCGAGGGAATTTTTCATGCAGGTATCGGAAAGCTGGCGAAGTGCGGTCCATACTTTCACGAAGTTCTTCACCAAACGTAGTTTGATGTGAAGGGGTGGTAGTAGGATTTTGTGAGCCTCGACCAGAGCTGGGTGCTGGATATTCTTCTGTCCAACTGCCATGTTTTGTCTGGGAGTCCATTCCTTCCGCACGTAGTGCAACTCTCTTGCTCGGCTATCCCACTCACACAAGAAACACATATATTTTGTATATCCTTGCTGCAGTCCCATTAAAATGGCAACTACCTTCAAATCACCACACAGGTGCCATTTGTACCTGTTATAGTCAATGGAATGCAGTAGCTGTTTTAGGTTATCGTATGTCTCTTTCATGTGGACAGCATGCGCTAATGGAATAGATGGAAGACGGTTTCCATTGTGCAAAAGCACAGCCTTAAGACTCAGTGTTGAAGAGTCTACAAAGAGTCTCCATTCTTGTGGGTCATGAGTGATCTGTAAGGCATTCATGAGGTCGTCAATATTGGAACAGAATACCAGATTACCTTCCTTCATAAAGAAAGGTTCCAACTGCTGATGGCGCTTTCTATATGAAGTAATTGTGACATCTTCTTCTAGAAGATTCCATTGTTGGAGTCTTGATCCTAGCAATTCTGCCTTGTTTTTGGATAAGTCCAAATCACGAACAAGGTCATTTAGTTCTTCCTGTGTTATTCTGTGTGGGGTTGATGATGCACCACAGTGAAAATCGGGATCACTGCACGCTGACGGACCAGGAGAAGAACATGTCGGCTCACCCTTGTCCTCATCAGATGAATCAAGGAAAATATATTCTGCTGGAGGTTCTGGAATAGGAAGTCCATCACCATGTGGAACTGGTCTCAATGCTGACGGAATGTTTGGGTAGACTATTGTCGACTTCTTTTGCTTCGTTATTCCACCGGAAAGAGGAGGAACCAAGCAGAAGTAACAGTCATCTACGTGGTTGCTTTGCTCTCTCCACACCATGGGAACTGCAAACGGCATTGATGGTCTTTTGCCATTCAACCACTGTGAAAGCTGTGTTGTACATGTACCACAGCATATATGCGGGGCCCATGGCTTGTCTTGGTCACCAACCTTGCATTCGAAGTAAGCATGATATGCCTTCTTGACTTGATAAGTGATATTTTTCTTCTGGTTGGCAAATGTCACTTCCCCACAAATGTAACAAAAGTTGTCCACAGTATTTATGCACTTCCGAGGCATTACTGTTCTGTATTGTATCTAAATGGATAAAGTAATAATAGTTTTATAAAACAGTAACTTAAACTGTCTCGCACAAAGTCTGTAATATTGTAAATGCTCAACCGTTCCGACTCGCTTTATATAGTACACTGCTGACGTCATCTTACGTCAGCAGCCGACTGGCTGTAGTTTTACATTGCATCAGAAAATGACGTAATCAACTGTGCATGATGTGTCCATGATGGGATTATGCAATGAGGTGGAATATTACATCATTCTGGACTTATTTAGGATATTGTCGCAGTCCTACTGCATAAATTTACATGGTGAAACATAAAAAATGAACTATATGAAATATTTTCAAAACGAGAGCCAATAAAAAATTTTTATGGTTATATTCGTGTTCAGCACACCAAGATGCTACACATTAGGGCCTTTTCCAGTCAGTAACGATTTCTATGTTGACCAGTGTAATCATCATTCGGGTTCGTTCAAATCCCACTAGAAATTTTTTACACATATCCCGTGTGTTGTATATTGTCTCAACGTTCAATCATTGAAGAGGTGCATACAAATCTAAATCGAAAAAGAACGTCGAATTTACCGATTTAAAATATGAAACAAATATAAATTTAAAACATCGCTTATAGTTCAACTCTTCCTGGAGGCGCTGACGCACAGATGAAGCTTCCATCTCCAAACTTAACCTAACCTAGAAAGTCTGTCACGTGACCACTAGTATGGCCCATTATTTATTATTAATATTAATTATAGCGCTAATTTATGAATTCACTTCAAAAACGTGTTTAGCTGAAAAAAGACAAGAGAATGAGAAAGGTCATGCAAAGCTGATGATAGTGAATTCCATATATAGGGCACCAGTGTGGAAAAGGGCATATTTCAAGGTAAGGTAAGGCAAGGTTAGATGTGATAAGAAAAGGTAAGGCAAAGGTGAGGTTAGGTAAAAGAAATAAAGTATGGCTAACAGCATAACGTATAATAAGGCAGGTCAAGGTAAAGACAGAGAGGATATAGTAAGGTAATGTAATATAAGGAAGGTAAATTACAGTAAAATGATAATTTATCAAGTGTCTCATTCAACAACAGTCGTAAAAACGTCGGTCTTCGTGTTGAAGGAGTTGACCTTTGAGAGCAAACAATCTAGTTCTTTTCCAATCCCAAACATCACCCACCGTAGCTACCACGCTGTCTTTCTGCCTGACGTTTGGACCTTGACCTGGAACCGAATCCTTTTGTCCATCGATTTTGTTTAGACTGAGCTCCCGTGACGTTGCTTTCGGTTTTTTGGGGCACTGCAGAAATGTCGGAATTATGATTACGATTACGACTAGTATCTTCAATATATATTCCTTAAACATAAATTTTAGCTTGCATACGCCTTCAAAGAACCTCGCAAATGCATACAAAACGTTCATTCTTTCGAATGTATCAACCTAACAATATGAAAAACTGTCGTCACCTTGATCTTGGTAGCGTTGGCAAAGTTGGTTGGACACTCTACATTGCAATTACAGATGATTTCTCAATATTGAATTAAATCATAAAATATTACACTTAATTTTTGGTTAATCTTTGTAAAGCATCATGCTAGAAAGAAAGTTTTATTCGAAAGGTCGAGATACTGAATTGTAACTACGCTGGATTTCGCAATGGCGCCAGGCGTCAATGCAACTCTTGTTTCCCCTTTCGTTTCGATAGGTGGCTAAGCATTAGCTTTCTCTTCTACCCAATGTACCGAATACCACCACCACCGCCACCACCACCACCACCACCACCGCCGCCGCCGCTGCTGCTGCTGCTGCTACTACTACTATTACTACTGCTACTACTACCATTACTACTGCTACTGCTACTACAACTATAACCACCACCACCTCCCCGAATGGTAGGCCTAAACCTCTCTATTTATTTAATTGTCATTTGGGTCAAAATTCAAGGCTTATCTGTTTCGACTTGCTTACCCACCAGATCCTCACTTCTGGTTTCATAACGCATTGTATTTTCCTCTGGCTTCTCCAACAGATTACGATGTCTCACTTCGGTTTCAACTAAAGCGACTATCGATTGATGCCCTTTGCATTGTGATAACCTCGCATTAAACTCATTAGATTAGATTAGATTAGATTAGATTATTAGATTATATTTGATTAGATTTGATTAGATTAGACAGGCTAGTCATAATGGTAACACTCCTCTGGATGAAAAATCTGCATAGAATAATCCCGTATGAATCGAAGAAAATCATCTTTAAATATGAATTTGCTTAAAAAGAGCATGGCTTCAATCTGGAGAAACAGCTGATCCAGGGCTCCCACCGGAATTGCGACAATTATCTGATCCATCTTACGAAGTCATCATCACTTCACCCTTGCAATCTCTGAACAGGTCTTCCACTCAAAACTGAAAACACTCCTCTTCCGCAGATCCTATCCTCTTTTCCCCATTATCCGTCTTGCAGATCAATTCCAAACACCATCCACCATAGCCGTCCGACTGCCTGCCTGCCTGACTCTTGGATATTGACCTGCAACCGAACCCTTCTTCTCTATCGATTTTATTTTGACCGAGCTCCTGTGAATAAGCTGGTTCCCGCGACCTAGCTTTCGTTGGGCGCAGTAGAAATCTCGAGTTTACGATTACGATTACGATCCAGGAGACGCATAATTTAGTCAGGTGGCGCCACTGAGCAAGTATGCGGAACCCGTTCTAGCATTCGATGGCCACCCAATCAATCATCGCCAATGGTGTTGCTTGTTTTCAATACGTCACTTATCACGTCGATTCGATCTGTTTGTTTATTCAGCGCACGTATTCGTGCATTAGAGGCCTAAGCCTACTACACTTGGCCGTGACCTAATTACAAGCAATACGGGGAAGTCAACAGATTTTGAAGACCAGGCTTCACGGCACGAAAGCTGCAAGATTGAACAGCGTGTTTGAGCTCGCGATATCAACAGTAAAGGATTTCAACTGCTTTAAATCATGTGCTCTTTTACAAGTTTCAGAGTCAGTGGAGTAGCAAGTGAGGCATATCTTAAATGGCGTGGCACCCATTCAAATGAGAAGCGGTGGTGAAGGATCTCACCCGATCAATTCATTGTTAAAAGAACAGGATCGAGGCCATAAGGTCGCTATAGAAAAACGTGTAGAGGGCCTACATTTACATAGAAATTTTTTAACATTTCAATGTCAGGGTTCTGCTTCGTTGTTTGAATTTCCCCCTCTTGGTCTAAGTCCTTGAACGAGCCTGCTATTTATATAGCTTAAAGCTTAGTAAATTTTTATTCTCTATTAGGACCTTAAATGTAGAATAATTAAGCCGAGGTTCCACCGCTGTTAAAGCTTTTGTCTGGAATTCAACAGTCAAAACCTTCAATATTACGACGAACTCCCATTGTTATTTTGACTGGACTTGCCAGGTTCTGCCTCGTAGCGAGATGGGCTCCCTTACCAGGGTAAGACCGAGGGTTCCTGCGTCCTGGGGCAAAATGCGGTGACCCAAGGCCAGTGGGAGTTTGATCTATGCCCTGCGTATCTATCACGGGATCCAACTGGGGAATGTTCTCGACTAGAAGCTGAGGACATCTATGACTATGCTCTTGTATAAGAGCATACAACAACACATGCTGTTAAATACAACAGCTCTTTTAAATTGAACATCAGACAGGGAAATGTGTTCAAGCAAGAAGTAGTAGTAGTTCTACTGTTTAAGGACACCTTATGGCATCAAAGGCAGTTGACTTCGCCCTCCTCCTTTTTCCGGGCGTGGGACTGGCACCACCCGAATGCAGCAATGGCGGAGTTAACAAGAGCTGAGCTTTTTAATCGAAATCTACAGGACAACACATGCTTTGCAAAGCGAACGTTTGCCGGAAGATGTCCAAAGTCAGTGACGGAAAACGCATGACTTTGTGTGTGTGTGTGTGTATGTGTGCATGTGTGTGTGTGTGTGAGTGCGTGTGTGCGTATGTGTGTGTGCCTCTGTGTCTGTGTGTGCATGTGTATGTGTGCATGTGTGTGTGTGTGTGTGTGTGTGTGTGTGTGTGTGTGTGTGTGTGTGTGTGTGTATGATACGCAGTTTGATATCGATTCAAAATTCTTTTACCTTTACCCTTTACGGGATTGGTACGGTTATGATTATCGCGTTGAAAATAACTAGAACTAAGGGGCCAAACTGAGAGAGTAGACGAGCGGATGGATGGCCTTGTAAATCGCAATCTAGTCGCTAATCTAATCTAATCCACTCCAATTTAATCTGATAACTTTTATAGCGCAACTATTCTAATGAATTAATCATTACTCCCTGCTAAGACAAAAGGTGTGCAACCCACGCTATTCGTCTCTCGCCTGAGTTATCCGTTGGCTGAAATGAAGTTCGATGTACACCTGGGTTTCTGTTGTTAAGAGCAGAGGATGCGATTCCTATAGCAGGTGCTGCTTCAGCTGCAGGTAGATTACGCCTTCGTAATCTTCCTCCATCTTTGACCTACATATGCATGCATATATGTATGTATGTTTGTTTGTATATAAGTATGTATATAATTATGTATGTACTTACGTATTATTATTATTGTTATTATTATTACTATTTTTATTATTATTATTATTTTTTTTTTTTTATTATCTCTGCCTTTAAAGGAAATATTATTAGTATCATCATAATCATAATCATCACCATTATCATCATCATGAGCAGCAGCATCAACATCACCAACACCACCATCTTCATCATCATCAGCGTCAACACCACCATGATCATCATCATTATCACCTTTATCATCATCAATATCATTATCATTATTATTACTATAGAAACAACAATGTTACAATATACGAGACAACATACGATGACACAAAATGACAAAACAATAAACCTTATAATCGGTAATTTATTCCATCAGTGATCACGCAAGTGTTCGTCTACATCATTCATGTGGCATGGATCCAGACAAAAAACTATAAATACACTCAGATATGATTACGTATGATTATAAATATATCTAAATGCATAGATGCAATATAAAAGTCTTGCAATTTCTCCGTACTAATGCGTTGACCGCAATTAAGCGTTGCCTATCGACGCAGCTTAATCTGAACAGCCAGAGATATTTTGCGTCATCCAGAAGCGTCTATCTTCATCGTTCGATGGCGTTGCTCTTCGCTTCCCACCACCACCACCAACGCCACCACCACCACCGCCGTCGGCTCTTCCTCGTCCTCCACTAACGCTGCCATCACCACCACAACCAACACCATCTCCTTGTGCAGAGCCAAAATCACCAACACTATCACAACCACCACCGCCTCCTCGTCGACCGCCAGCACCGCCGCCGCTGCCACCACCACCACCACCCCTCCATCACCATCACCACCACCACCAGCCACCATCACCACCACCCACCATCACCACCACCCACCATCACCACCACCACCACCACCACCACCATTCCCACCAACACCACCACCACCACCACGGCTCCCACCTCCTCCTCCTCGTCCACCACAACTACCACCACCACATCCTTGTCCACAACCATCACCACCATCTCCACCACCACCACCTCCATCACCACCACCAACATCATCACCAACACTAACACCATCACCACAAACAGCACCACCACCATCACCACCATAACAACAACCACCACCACTGGCCATGTTTCAACAGGATGATCCTTAAAACCGCGAAGCCGGTCAGACCTCGCATCTGAGAATTTTCTACGCAGACGCCCGAAGACGCGCTTTACGACTTCGTTTCTCTTTAAATTTAGTTCAGCTGACAATTTATTTGTCTAAGGTAAGATTCTTTCTTACAGCTCTCTATCAACAATACAAAGTCGTTCGAACAAGCACACATATGTATTCATATATAGACCTATATATTCATTTGTGCATTTATATAAGTGTGTTAAGTGTATGTGTTATATTTATGCACACATATGTATAAATATATACGCACATATATACATATATATACATATAACATACACATATGCATTTTGCTTATACGTACACATATAGTTTTGCACATATAAACATCCGTGAATATACAATATATGGACAAATGCATTAGTAGATTTATTTACTGAGTCACGAATCGATGGCTAAACACTGGAAGAGAAGAACTAAGGGCCGCCAAACACTCGCCGCTTAGGAAATTGCCATCGAATTGCACACATTGGCAATCAAATGGGTCGCAAGGCAAGATTTATCAGTCGGCTATCATGTTTCATCACCCGACAATACATCACGCAGGGCCATTTCTACGTCGCTTTCTTATATAGAGACTAATGTCCACAGCCCTGCTACTAATTTAGCTTAAACTACGCTACCTTGCACTAAGCTACGCCAAACAATTCTACACTACATTACACTACATTACACTGCACTATACTACATTTGAATACGCTACACTACACTGAAGTGTACTGCACTACATTTAAATTACACTACATTTTATTCAACTACGCTGCATGACAATGCACTAAACTACATTTAAATACGCTACGCTACACTACACTAAATTACACTACACTTCATTACACTACACTGCATTACAATGCAAACACACTGCACTAAACTACACTAAACTAAAACACATTACATTACACTCACTAATAACAATAATCTAATAACTTCTAAATAGCTATAATACGAAATAACTATAATCTAATAACTTCTAAATAGCTATAATACGAAATAACTATAATCTATTAACTTCTAAATAACCTCGCTTTAAAACACATTAGATTAGATTAGATTAGATCATATTACATTAGATTAGATTACATAGCCTCGTCATAATGGAAACACCCCTCTAAATAACTATAAATTTATAACTTCTAAATAACTATAATACTAAATAACTATGATCTAATAACTTCTATAACGCATTTCTCATAATGTACAAGGCATCATTCAATGGTCGCTTCAAGCGAAACCGTCACAAATCGTAATCTGTTAGAAAAGTACCGTTGAAATTCGAAGTATCAGGAAAGCCAGACTAGAATTGGTAAGCAATTTGAAACACTAGACTACACTACATGATACGTTGCCACGCAGTTGGTAGGCAAGTTGAAACACTAGACTACACTTCATGATACGTTGCCACGCAGTTGGTAAGCAAGTTGAAACACTAGTCTACACTACATGATACGTTGCCACGCAGTTGGTAAGCAAGTTGAAACACTAGACTACACTACATGATTCGTTGCCACGCAGTTGGTAAGCAAGTTGAAACACTAGACTACACTACATGATTCGTTGCCACGCAGTGCATTGCTATCGAGTAGGATAATCGCGAGCAGGTATATGCATTGGTGCTTCAATGCCGACGGCAGAATTGTCTGAGGACTTTAGGCGCAGGATCAATTTTCAACGGGTTACTAGGAAGCAATTATTCCAAAGGCCGAATCCATACGTCTTTGTCTTCTTATTCACAATTGGTCACGCATATATATATATATACATATATATATACATATATATATATATATATTGGTCACGCATATATATATACATATATATATATATTGGTCACGCATATATATATATATGCGTGACCAATATATATACGTATAGATATACATATACATATGCATATGAATATACATATGCAATGGCAATTGTTATCCAGTGATTTCTATCGAAGTCACTCCACTATATGATTCAACTTTTCAGGGCATATTTGGAATTTTTCTTTCAGTGCTGTGCATGCCGTTATGCAGTGCAAGTCTAAATAAATAAATAAACAGGTAAAATAAATTAAGGAGATAATGAGAAAACGAGAACACAAAGAAGAGGAAAAAGAAATTAAAGAAGAAAAAAGAAGAAAACAGAAGAAAATGATTATGATGATGATGATGATGATGATGATGATGATGATGATGATGATGATGATGATGATGATGATGATGATGATAGCAATCACAGTAATGATTACGATGTTGTTGGTGCAACTGATGATTATGACGAACATTAGGAACATTTATATCAACTAAAACAACAATACAAACAGCAAGAACAAGAACAGCAACAAGAAAGAAGCTGAGAAGATGGAAAGCTAAGGAAAGGAAGAAAGAGAAGGAATACAGAGGATCGAGTAAGATTGGCTGCCAAAGAGGGCTAGACAGGAGGAGAAGTCTGTTGATGAAACCGAGAAGTCGCTAAGATTAAGGAATAAGGAGACGGCAGCTAGATTAGGACGAGGAGCTGGAGACTGGAGATGCGTGGAGAGTGGGCGGATGAGGAAGAAGAACGGGAAGATATAGAGAGCAATGTTATGAATGCCGGCGATCTTTTAAGGTTCTTCCGCTAATGGTATGAGTGAAAGAGCGGCAATTAGGAAGATGGAACCGCGGGTTCGAGTTGCTACGGTTGGCTCATCGACTGTGTTTGATTGAGCGATCTTCAGAGTCCACAGCTGAGTCGGTAGAACACCGAGCAGTGGCCAATCAACGACTGACAGCTAGATTTGGCTTTTTGATTGAAGGCAAAGGATGAGAAAAACTCGTCTTCTTCTCCTTCTCTTTCTTCTTCTTCTTCTTCTTCTTCTCCTTTTCCTTCTTCTTCTCCTTCTCCTCCTCCTCCTCCTCCTTCCAACTCTTCTTCTTCTTCTTCTTCGTCTTCTCCTCCTTCTCCTCCTTCTCCTCCTCTTCTTCTTTTCCTTCTTCTTCTTCTCCTCCTTCCACCTCTTCTTCTTCTTCTTCGTCTTCTTCTTCGTCTTCTTCTCCTTCTCCTCCTTCTCCTCCTCTTCTTCTTTTCCTTCTCCTTCTTCTTCTTCTCCTCCTCCTCCTCCTCTTCTTCTCATTCTCCTTCTCCTTCTTCTTCTTCTTCTTCTTCTTCTCCTTCTTCTTCTTCGGTGTAAGAATTCCGCACCGTTCAGAAGGGCTGCATGCTGCATTCCGATTGGCTGGATCTCAAAGGACAAATGTTCTGTTCTTGATTGCATTTAACATCATTAAAACTAGCGCAGAGATAGCCTTTGTAAGGTACTTAAAAGGCCCTATATCAAATTTTGTTACATTACATTACAGAGGTACTGACTGGCCCAGAGTTAATACAAACGAGAGAGCTCGTCCACTTCGAGAGTTTCGGGTTTTAGGCTTACAAGTAACATTGCAATTGTAATTGTACAATATTTACTTGTACAAAGTAATTGTCTACGTGCGATGTTAGGCCTACTATTCTGCCCGAAGACTGGCTGAGTTTTCTGTTCTGATATTCTTTCTTTAATTAGTTCAGATTAGCGAGGGGAACATTGTAATTGTAATCTGACATTTATAAAGCGCCACTTCAAGAGTAAACTCATGAGGAGCTTCCGACCCGAACCAGTGATACCATAGACTTCAGGCGGAACTTCATTAATTCATTCATCCATTCATTCGTTCATTCGTTTATGCAGAACATTTATATAGCGTAGGCTACTCAGAGAAGCCCTCAGCACAGTCAGCGTCGTTTAGGCCCTATTGATGGCTAAGTAAATGATTTCAACAAGCTATGCTAATAAACAAATAGGAAATAAAACATCAAATAACCGGTGAAAATACTGGAATAAAAACAAACGTTTTAATGTAATATAATGTATTGTATGTATATGACGGAAAATCAAGCTCGATCGAATAGAGACGTAAGTTGAAATTTAATCATAATCTTAATAATTATTTTCAATTATTTTCTGTTTGGACATGAAATTAATATCAGTAGATATTTATTTATGTTGGTAGATAAATACCAAAATAGGACACTTAGTCCAAGTAGAATAAGTGGTATTAGCGCAGCCAAGTAGATTTATTATTTTTATTAATTTGAAACTTCTATAGTGCCGGTGTCTAATGCACAAGGCATCAACCGATGGCACATCAAATTTAAGCCACATTCAGGTCGATATCCAGAAGATCAGTCCACTAAGACAGAGAGGAATCAGCCTACGGCGGAAAAGCCAACTGAAAATGGCAAGTCTTAAGTCGAGAACGAAATGACACAAGAGACTGGGCATAACGCACTGATGCAGGAAGAGAATCCCAAAATTTCGGTCCTGCAACCGAAAAAGCTCGCTTACCAAGAACAGTTCTAGTTTCTGACACAACAAGAGAAAGGCATTCAGATGACCTGGATGAATAATGATGTGTTTGAGGAGTGATGACTGCTTTTAAGTATTGTGGTTGGTCAGAGTTCAATGTTTTGTAAACTATAAGCCCAATTTAAAAGAAATTCTTTGCTGAACAGGAAGCTAATGCAAAGATTTACATACATCGATTATAAGCTCATGTTTTGAAGAAATAATTATGGCTTTAGCCAAAGAGTTCTGAACTCTTTGAAGTTCTGCATGTTTCACTTTGTAATACCGGTAAGAAGCGAGTTACAGCAATCAAAGTGATTGTAGACGAATGCGTTTGCTAGAGATATCCTTGAAGATATCGGGACAAAACGACAAATTTTGCCAATGTACGCAGTATGCATATACGATGACTTACAAATGCCATTTACACAGCTGTTGTGATACACAGTAAAATAAAAACAATTATGCCCAAGTTACGATGGTGTTTGCAATTGGAGTGGAAGGAGAGATAAGGGTAAGAGGAAGAATCAGGACAGGATTTGTGGATAAGTGTTTTCGGTTTTGAGTGAAAGATCAAGAGACTACAGAACAATCTTCAAATGTAAATGTTGTGCATGTTTTTCTACAGCGAACTGAATTGATGGATGAGATACTTCACCACCGCCTTAAAGCCCCCGTGTACGGACTACGGATTGCTTTCTTCAATAACTTTTGCAATAATTATAATCAATTGCAGTTTCAAAAGCAGAGATGTTCTTATATGATAAGGTCAGAGGGAAGCAAATTTCAGATGGGGAAGCCATGGCCAGATTGTCAGAGCACATACACGTGACATGTACATATAATAACTGAACAAAACAGAGACAAACTGCGTACAAAAGGAAAGATATATGATGAATTTTGAATAATGAAGTTAGCTGATATCCACTTTCTCTGTTCAGCTTTTATTAAAGTAACATCACCAAATTTTCTGTATATGCATAAGGAAATTTGTATACTGCCTTCCTAAAAGCACTTGAAAACCTCCTTGCAATGACCTAAACAGATTTAGAGTTGGACTATTTGAAGAACAATTGTGTTCGTAAGCGGATATAACACATCGAAACCCTGACAAATTCCAGACAGGCTCCTGTAAACTGCATCATATCCTAGTTTTAGACTAGGCTCAAAAATCTCCAAATGATTACTGTAACAAGGCGAAAATGAAGAGTATTTGCACTGACCTACTTTTATAGCAACCAGATTAATGCCAAATGGTGGCTGGTTTGTCAAAAAAGTATTGCAAACAACGAAAAAACGCTCATACCTTTTACAGATATGAGGACTAATTCTGAATCCCAGAAACATTAACAAGCACAACAAAAGTTAACTGACACACCCTTATCAACAAGAAAGATGTAAGGGTTTATATACATGATAGTAGCAATCTAGCAAATGGTGACAATGTAACTAGTGTCAAACTAACCAAAAACTTTTGAGTTTTTTGTATGCAAGGAATGTAACTTAAAAGCTGTAACTCAAAATGTAACTTGAAGAGTTCAAGAAATGAAGGCCTATCTTTTCTCAGGAGCATCGCAGTAGTGATGATAGCAATGTCCCATAAATTCCTTGTCAACTTAAACACTTCATCACAAATTCCGCAACCATAAATTCTCAAAATGAAACTATTAATACCAGCACTAATTCTTGATTGACCTCCAGAATGTTGTCTTCCGTCATAACTTGGCTGTTTACTTTGCCTAGATTAAAAGTCTTGCATAGTTTCTGCTGATGAAAACTGTTTTCTGTCAACACATTTTTCATCTTGAGAACTTCAGAAAAATTTATGCTGGAACTCTTGTGTGAATAACTTCCATGGCAACTCTATGTCACACTTGACATGTGATTGATATTTTCATTGCATACTATAGCTTTCTCTACAGTGTGGGTTCTCAAAAGGCATCTGTAAACGCTAAAGGTAAATTCTTTATCACAGAATTAACATTTGTATGGCTTTCCTACAACACAGATTCTCAAGTCCTATTTGAGATTGTCACTCCGTGCAAGTAGTCTGTCACGTATTTTGCTCTTGTGTGTCTTTCCACCAGTGTATTCTTGCATGCACACGAAGAGTACTAAGTTTTCAAAACATCTTGTTGCAAAACTGAAAAATGTCTTAGTTTTCTCTATTGTAGATTCTTATATGATATAACAGATTCCCTTTAGTGCAACTGCTTCATGAAATAAAACGCACTTGTATGGCTAATCTCTAGTGTAGGTTTTTGCATGCACATTAAGATTACCACGCACTGAAAATAATCTGCTGCAAAAGTGACATATGTATTATTTTACTCCAGTGTGGGTTTTTACATGGTATGCCAGATTGCTCTTCTTTGGAAATGCTTTGTGACACAAATTGCACTTATAGGGCTTTTCTCCAGTGTGGTGTCTTGTATGGTATTCCAGAGTGCACTTAAGTGCAAATGACTGGTGACATAAATTGCACTTGTATGGCTTTTCTCCACTGTGTGTTCTTGCATGCACCTTAAGATTACTATATGTTGAAAACAATTTGTTGCAAAACTGACACAAGTATTGTTTTTCCTCAGTGTGGGTTCTTACATGGCATGCCAGACTGCTCCTTTGTGCAAATGCTTTGTGACAGAGTTTGCACTTGTAGGGTTTTTCTCCAGTATGGATCCTTGTATGGTATTCCAGAGTTCTCTTATGTGCATATGCTTTGTGACATAAAGTGCACTTGTATAGCTTTTCTCCAGTGTGGGTTCTTGTATGGCTCTTCAGGTGACCTTTACGTGCAAATGATTTGTGACATAAATTGCACTTGTATGGTTTTTCTCCAGTGTGTGTTCTTGAATGCTTTTCCAGGTAACCTTTACATGTAAATGATTTGTAACAAGAAATACACTTGTATGGCTTTTCTCCAGTGTGGGTTCTTGTATGGTTTTTCAGGTTACTGTCATGCGCAAACGATTTGTGGCATAAATTGCACTTGTACGGCTTTTCTCCAGTGTGGATTCTTGTATGGCTTTTCAGGTTACACTTATGAGCAAACGATTTGTGGCATAAATTGCACTTGTATGGCTTTTCTCCAGAGTGGGTTCTTGTATGGCTTTTCAGGTTACACTTATGAGCAAATGATCTGTGGCATAAATTGCATGTATATGGCATTTCTCCAGTGTGTGTCTTTATATGGTATTCCAGAAGACCCTTCTCTGCAAATGCTTTGTGGCATAAATTGGACTTGTATGGTTTTTCTACCATTTGGGCTCTTGCATGTAATTTGAGATGCCTACTGTGTGCAATTGTTTTGTTACAAAATTCATGATCATATTGTTTTTCCTGGTTATAGTGTCTTGCATGCATCGTAGGATGTTCTGTGATTTTCAGATCTCCTATAATCTGCAGATCTTCAGGGTTGAGATTAGATGTATATCCACAGTTCCTGGTTCGGATTGCGACTAAGTTGAGGAACGATACGACACCTAGGCGAGAGAACTCCCGCACCACGAGCTGACGCTCACTGACGGATCGTCAAAGTTTGCACTTGAGGGCAACGCTTCTAGAAGCACAACCAGTCAATATATCTGTAGCATGGTCGCCGATAATAACAAAGTTCCGGAAATACAGATTAGCAGGCAGAACACATGAAAATTTTCGTGCAAACGCTGAAAAGAAACAAATTTTATACCGCGAAACCTAACCGCCTAAAATGGCTATCGATAGGTCGAAGAGCTACGATCTGACGTCATCGACATTTGAATGTTGAAATTTATGACGTCTTACATAATTATAAAATATGTATTTTCTGTTTAACGACGCTGTGTCACAACAAAGGCGGTTAGTCGCTGCTCTCCATTATCTAGGCATGGGATTGGCACCCCCTCAATACGGTAGGGGGCGGAGTAAACATAAATGTAAATGTAATTGTTTTTCTATAGCGACCCTATGGTCTCGACCTTGCTCATTTTCAATGAATTGATTCGGTGAGATCCTTCACCACAGCATCTTCAAGCACAGAGGCGCCAACGCAGGCCTAAATTTTAATGTTTATATAGTGCCTAACGGTTAATCCAAAGGTTTTAAGTGCACCCAATGTCGGCAATTCATTCTCGATATAGTTGTTTAGCCATATTGTCTTGAATCGTTTGCAAATTCTTTTTGTATCCAAAAGCTAATGTCGGATAAGTTTTGTCTGATATTTTATTTCATAGGAAACGGTCGAGTGAAAACTTATAGAACTATCGAGTCGAGTAGGCTCAAAGTATAATATATAGGCCTACTGATTGACAGTGATTGTATTACGAAAACGGACTTCTTACAAAGACGACGGAGTCACACGATACACTTGTAACGAGTTAGTGGAGTGAACAGTTTACCACAGAACATCCATCATATATAGGCTGGATTTTAGAGTCCAGATATTATGCCATGGACTCCGATATATATCGCCGGACCCATTGCGTGGAACAGTCTTCCTGACCACGTGACGAATGCCCCATCCTTGGACACATTCAAGTCACGGCTCAAGACATCTTTTTAAGATATCTTTTGACTGTGGTTGATTTTTGAAACTCATGTACAGCGTCCTTATCTTCTGCCTCGGCCGTGCTATGGCGCTATATACATTTTCTTCTTCCTCCTCCTCTTCTTCTTCTTCTTCTTCTTCTTCTTCTTCCTCTTCTTCTTCTTCTTCTTCTTATTATTATTATCATCATCATCATCATCATCATCATCATCATCATCATTATATAGAAATTCATGATTGGGCTCACAGAGGCGCACGCTGCCACGGGTCGCAACTGGTGGACGTTATTGCCCCAATATTTATTTCGAACATAGTATGCTAAATATCCCAACAGCTGTAACCATGAGCTAATTGATTTACCTTTGAAATAACATGAACGCTAACGATTTTTGTGCGGTAACTGAAAATGGCTTTGCGCGCTATCCCCAACAATCGTGCGCGTGCGCGCAACTTATAGAGAACATTGATGCGTGCAGAGTAGACTTGAGGCTGCGATAGATGACCAGCGGCCGACTTACTGTTGTTGTTGTTGTTATTATTGTAGAGGCCGTGTTCTCTTGCGGCGGAGCGCATCGGATCAAAAGAGACCCACAGCACCAGGCCCTAGATCGATCAGACGGAAATGTTTTCGATTGACATCAGCCAATACGACCGATTCCTCAGTCTCTCGTATACATCTACGACAGACGGCGAGATCCTTGAGGCTATCTTTCTCCAGAGAGGGAGGCACGAGAAGAACGGATGTTCCGCAGGCCTTAATGTCAAACAACTACCGATATGGACACTGTGAACAGAAAAAACAGATACCGAGAATCATGCCAATATTTTTACTTCTAATCACAGATTTATATAGCGCCTGTTCAAGACAGACTCATTATAGCGGCTTCTGGTCTGACAACACAAAAGCAAGATTTTTCCGCGTTTGCAACTTTACACTGTTTTCAGTGTTTTTTGATGGATAAAAATAATGAAATTTTAGCACAAAATTCCATAATTGTTCAGTTCCGGAACTTTTTTCTAGAAAAAAGCACTGATCATCATTTTTTGAAACTCCTTAGAAGTGAGGTCCCGGCGGCCTGCCACCCTTTACGAATAGCAAATCAACTGCCTCAGAGCAAGGTCAACGAGTGTTAAGCTAGTCAGTCACTTCATGAAGTACATGACTCTGAAGATAGACATTTGTTGCTGTTGCGAAAGCGGGAGACTCGGTGAGCGGTCGTAAAACTGACAGTAGGTGTCGCCAGCATATAAAAAGGTCGAAACCATACTATTATTCTTACAGCTCCGCCACTGCCTTGTTTGGGGGCAGTGCCAGTCCCAAGCCTGGATAAAGGAGGAGAGCGACGTCAACGGCCTTTGATGCCATAAGATGTCGTTAGACATTGGTACTACTACTACTACCACTACCACTACTACTACTACCACTATTACCACTACTACTACTACTACCACTACCACTACTACTGTCACTACTACAACTACTACTACTACTACTACTACTACTACTATATTATTATTCTTACTTTCACAGAGTCCCTAGTGATTGACAGGACTTGCGAACGAAGTGCGCTGTTCTCATCCCGCTCCGAAATTACATCAAAATCTTGAATGTGAGGTCTGCTGGATGTCAAGCAAGTCTAGCTCTGTACTTCTAGTCAAGCAGATAGAAGAGGCTCAATTGAGTGATGATCGGGCATTCCTATCGGCGTTGTTGTCTTGAATATACTGTAAGGTCTGCTAGAACTCTAGCTTAGTACTTGCCAAAAAGACTAGTCTATGGAAGAGGCGATAATAGAGTAATGTGCTGATGTTCGTATCGGCGGCGCTTTCCCTTGTGAAGCATCGAATGGTAACATCAAGGTAACATCATCTTCTAGGCTGCAGCATTTCGATCGCCCATCACCATTTGCTCCATCCATACCCCTTTCCCATCCTAACCCCACCGGGCAATAGAGAATCAAACTACCGAGCAACAGAAATTGCAATAACGGTCACACTGCGTCGATACCGATCATACGGTATCCCCAGCTGCCCGTCTCCCACTGCTCATTAACTCCGACGCCGACCGCTCGGCGCGCACTTGTTGGCTTGGCGCCGCTGAATTCGTAGAGAGCCCGTCTCGTCAGTTCCACGTGTATAAATGCTTGATTGATTAAGTTGCAAGTCATCGACTGTCGCCGGTCGACCGCTGCCCAAAAGAGTCGACATTGAATTACCTCCTTCCGCCTTAAGCCCGCCTTCCCGACCGAAAATGCAATATTGGCTCGAGAACAAAGCTCCTAAAGCGAACAACACCAACAACATGTGTAACAACCTCTTCGGGTCCGGAACACGCCCTCGTCCTCCCCTCCGTGTCTCTACCCGTCCTTCTGTCCGTCTGGCTGTATCTTCATATCTGTCTCCCTATTTCTCCGTCTGTCCGGAGACCTCCATATCTCTGTTTCTGCTCTACAACCCACCTCACCGGTTCTCTCACTATCTCACTCTGGTCTTCTGGCAACCGGACTTGGTTCTTGATATGGCATCTTTGGACAACCCCACTGACTTGACGAAGCGCTCGTGACTAAGCTGATGCCCCGCGTTTAGCTTTTAAGTAGAGCGTTAGGAATTTCGAGTTTACGATTACGATTACTGTTACGTCTCTTTGTCCGTTCTTTCATCTGTTCCCATCCTTTAATCTTCCGTGTATCTCTGTGTCTCAGTTCCTCCGTCTCTGCTTCTCTCCCTTCAGATGTATCTTCGTCTGCATGTTCCATTCTGTCTTCCGTCTTCACGTCGTTTTGTCTTATCGCCCATCCTTAAATGCGTCCCTACATCCACCCCTCCTTCCATCCCTCCTTCCACCCCTCTCTCCGTCCGTCCGACCCTCCCTTCGTCCGTCCGTCCCTCCTGGCACGGCGAGATATCCTTGGAGAGCCTATCGGACGGACAGACTGGCGGACGTCCGGGCGAGAACCCTACCTGTGTTTAAATTAATTTTCCGTCCGCCGTTTCCTCGCGTCTCCCAGCGTCCATCGATCGCAACAAGGCGACGAGTACTCGTGATATCGAAATAATCCGAGTAATGCGAAAATCAATCGCTCCGTCCTCCACTCGGTCCGTCCGTCCGTCCGTCCGACCAGTCGCAGGGGAGCGGGCAGGCGACGCTGCGCACGACGTCGTCTCCGGCGGCGACGACCTATAGAGCGACGGCGACGGAGACCGTCAACGCTAAGCCGGGTATAATTGGCTTTCGAGCGACGAGGCGCTGGTTAAGAGTCGGCGCGGCTTATTAGAGGAGATCGCCGATGACGCCAGCGATTTCGCCGACCGAGATACCGCCTCTCCGTTCGTCCGGGCCTCTGTTCGTCAGGCGCCGGGAGTCGCAAGCCTTCGAGATAGTAGTTGGACCACTCGGCATCGAAGCAACGGTTCTTGCATGTTGCCCTAGCAAGTGTGGACTTAACGCGAAGGCAGGGAGTGAGTGAGAGAGACCGGTGCATGAAACGAGGTTTAATAAAAGGACCCAGCGATACTGAGGGAAAACGATCGGCAGTTGCAAAGACTGCGGAGGACAGTGCTGTCTGTTTGAAAGAAAGTTTGCTGTGTATTATCCGGCACTTAGAGAAGCGTTTTGTTTTTAAAAGTTGAGCTGTACTACGAAATTCTAGTCTTGGCGAGTCCAAGTTATTATGCACTAGAATCGTTACAGAACATGAAAACTTTGAAAGATTTTGCATTGTAAAATGTGAATTAGAACAGTAATCCTTAACGAGGTTTGAACTGTAAAAAAGTTGTGTTTCTAATGAGACGACAAACAGAATTATAAAAAACTGTGAAGCTTTTTATGAAGAGTTCAAGTTGGAATTGGCCAAAGACTCGGTGGAAATCAGCTTACATTACGCAACGGTCATTTGAAGCAAGACTGGAAGCATCATAAATTACGCTATGTTATATTAGCTAGTCTTTATACATGATAGGTTGGATACTATCTTAGACTGAACTGTTCTGTAAACATAAACCTGGAACGAGAAAGACTGCGGAGGAAAAGTCTGAAACGTTGCTAGTGATACATAGTCTACAAACGGTTCTTACTATTACAGAAGTATAGGCTGAACAGTCTGCAAACGGTTCTTACTATTACAGAAGTATAGGCTGAACAGTCTACAAACGGTTCTTACTATTACAGAAGTATAGGCTGAACAGTCTACAAACGGTTCTTACTATTACAGAAGTATAGGCTGAACAGTCTACAAACGGTTCTTACTATTACAGAAGTATAGGCTGAACAGTCTACAAACGGTTCTTACTATTACAGAAGTATAGGCTGAACAGTCTACAAACGGTTCTTACTATTACAGAAGTATAGGCTGAACAGTCTACAAACGGTTCTTACTATTACAGAAGTATAGGCTGAACAGTCTACAAACGGTTTGCAGCACAACTTGGCAACAGTTTGTCTTAAGTGGTGCTTTGTTTGCAACCCATAAAGGCGGAAGACTTGGGTAAATGTGCCATAAGGCGTTTAAGATAAAATATAATGAAATAGAAAATATCCGGATGAAATCAGTCGTATTTTACTGAAAGAAAATCCTTTAACATATAGCTTTATAATTAAGCTAGAACTTATTCTTCGGAGCTTGTGTAGCTTACGCGGACAATATAAACAATAATATTGAAAAGGTCGCGAAAAGACATTTGTCTAGACCCAGCTGCGAAGGTCATTTTACCCGATCCAACATTAGCGCTGTGTCAATAGACCTAATGCATGTAGAGTTACATTGTGTAGCGAATTTTGCAGCAGGATTCTACCAGTAGCTACGGTTGCAACGTGTTGCTAATATTTCGACATCAATTGTCATTCTGAAAAAATCGCTGTACGTAGTCGTTCGCTGCATTAAGCAACGGAAAAGAGACTAACAGATCGGCTAAGAAATGGATTCAGCGCTGGAGTCGAAGTTTCTCGGCAGCGGAGGTTTTCTTGCATTAGCATAAGAGTGAGAGCAGGTGGTGATAGCTGTGTGGACGAAGCCGTAAAACGAGGTTAGTTCACTGCGCAGTGAAATTTTCGATTGTCATCTTCGTTGGAAATTTAACAGAATTTTACTTGGGCATTTCCCTGTCCTTGAGAATTGTGTTTGTTAAACTTGCTGTTGTAGAAATGATTTCTTTGGTCCGTTCGATGATGGCCATTCCCAAAATGCATTGGTCTTGCATTTTGCTCTAGGTTTTTGTCCTGGGCCTTTTGTTCCGCTGTATCGTGGTGTGTGGAATGGGTTTGTTTACTTTCCCACTGATTACCATTATGGTTCACATTAAAAGGCCTTGGCTTATAACCCTGCTTTTGCTCAAGGTGGTTTACCTTCCTTCCTTCCAGCGTGCATTCGTAGTGGAGATTGGCAAAGTCAGCCACTTCAGCAGCAGTTCGGGGCTTTCTCGCCTCCACAAAATATCGAGTGTCACTTGGCAAAGACTCTTTCAGTCTTTCCAAAATTACATCATCTTTAAGTGCATCAAAATTAGTAATGTCCTTTGACTCTAAATAATAATGAAACATATCTCTCAACTGATCTAAAAACTGTGGGTATGTCTGTTTGCCTGTTCTGTGCATAGATCTGAACTTATCCAAATAGAACTTCGCGTTCATCCTACATGCGCTCAGCAATGACGATTTCGTTTGCCTGTAATCGGCACAGATTTCCATAGGCAATCTGTTGTAATGCATTCTAAGGGAGGAATTTAACAAAGATGGAAGAAGCCTAGCCCATCGAGCTTCCTCAATGCCATGCAAAAACGCAACCTTCTCGAAAGAATGGAAATAGGAAACCGGATCTTCGGATTCATGCATGTTGGGTAGTTTTGCATAAGCAGACACAGCAGTAGCATCTACATCAACTCTTGCGTTATTAGATTGCAACAGACCCAACTGTGCTTTCTCACGCAGTAAAACGAGTTCCAATTCCATCCTCTCTCTTTCAGCCTGCAAACGTCGCTCTTCAGCCTGCGAACGCCGCTCCTCAGCCTGCGAACGCCGCTCCTCAGCTTGAATCAGTTTCAGCCTCATCTGGCCTTCACTGATACTAGCTTCGCCTGTCTCAACCTCTCCCACTCCATCTTCGTCTTCCTCCACATTTCCATTTTCCTTCAGTATTCGTATCATTTCACGTTTATCTAAACCTTCTGGATTGATATTTCTCCGTCTGCACTCTTCTTCCAGATCCTTCTTTTTCATTTTGTCAAACATTTCAATATAAAATTCTACCAGTTAATACAGTACGATAAATGACAATTCTCTATAAGTTTCACGTATACCAACAGACACAATAAGATAATGCAATTATATAACGTAACAGTAATAGTAATCGGCTTTTGCCTTTGCACTCTCAATAAATCACAAGTCAGTGCTTCTCTGAAACACAGAACAAAATGACGAATGATCAGTTATTAACGACTCGGAATGCGCTCACCAGATTTCGTTCCAGATTTGTCGAATGTGTAGTTTTGGGGAAACAGCCGCATCCGCTGTAAACTGATTTCTTGTTGAGCTCCGACCTCCGTTACACTGCGTCACTTGTTCTTGGCTTCTCCAGACTCCTCCTTTGGTTGCTAAAATGATGGTTGTTTTGCTGGAACGGTTGTTCCCTTGGTTGTTCTTCTCGGCTCAGTGCGTCTCAGTACAATGGGCGAATCCTGTTGATGTCGGCGTCACGTTGTAGGTATCCGTTGACACACGAATCAAGTCCTTCACTGTCACAATGTACTGAAAGAAAGATTTTGCTTGTGGGTCCTGCGATGCGATGGATCGCTGGGGAACACAAGTCTCCTTTCAGGATATGGTGGCGAGCGGTGCTATTGATATGGCTTTATCTTCGGGGGACTTTAGGCCTTTAACAGCACGCGGGTTCGTAAATGGATCAGTCCGACCGTACAGAGACAACACCGATTCTTTCTTTCGCACGTATATTACACGTATTTACACCGTATTTACAACAAATTCAGCAAACTCAGAGTCTATGATTCGCATCGGCCTATTAGTCTAGCGAGGTCCGTTTAAGAGATACAGGTTTATTATCTTTCTTCTGTTCTCCGGAACCTAACGCCTCTTTCGACCGTTGTTTTGCGAATGCCTTCTTCGCTTCGCACCCTTCCTTAACTTTTCCCTTCATCTGTCAATCACCCAAATTCTCCCTTTCGCCATCCGATCACCATCCCTCTGCTCCGCCTTTCTCTCTCTCTCTCTCTCTCTCTCTCTCCCTCTCTCTCGTTTACTTCTACCTGTCAACTACGGGCATCCTATCCGCCTCTCGTTAATTACATCCAACTGTTCCCCAGTGTTCCGTGCAAATTAATTACATAAACACAATAGCTAAATTGTCGGACGTAATACAATCTACAATATGCAAAACCCTAAAATCCTCATTGTTTTTACAGCTTTTCACTACAGGGTTCTGCTGCGTTGTTTGAATTTTCCCCTCTTGGTCTAAGTCCTTGAACGAGCCTGCTATTTATATAGCTTAAAGCTTAGTAAATTTTTATCCTTATTAGGACCTTAAATGTCGAATAATTAAGCCTAGGTTCCACCGCTGTTCAAAGCTTTTTTCTGGAATTCAGCAGTCAAAACCTTCAATATTACGACGAACTCCCATTGTTATTTTGACTGGACCTGCCAGGTTCTGCCTCGTAGCGAGTTGGGCTCCCTGACCAGGATAACACCGAGGGTTCCTGCGTCCTAGGGCAATGCGGTGACCCAAAGCCAGTGGGAGTTTAATCTTTGCCCTGAGTATCTATCACGGGATCCAACTGGGGAATGTTCTCGACTAGAAGCTGAGGACATCTATGACTAACCTCTTGTATAAGAGCATACACCAACACATGCTCTTAAATACAACAGCTCTATTTAACTGAACATCAGACAAGGAAATGTGTTTAAGCAAGAAGTAGTAGTATTAGTTCTACTGTTTAAGGACACCTTATGACATCAAAGGCAGTTGACGTCGCCCTCCTTTTTCCAGCCGTGGGACTGGCACCACCCGAATGCAGCAATGACGGAGTTAACAAGAGCTGAGCTTTTTAATCGAAATCTACAGGACAACACATGCTTTGCAAAGCGAACGTTTGCCGGAAGATGTCCAAAGTCAGTGAAGGAAAACGCATGACTTTGTGTGTGTGTGTGTGTGTGTGTGTGTATGATACGCAGTTTGATATCGATTCAAAATTCTTTTACCTTTACGGGATTTGTACGGTTATGATTATCGGGTTGAAAATAACTAGATCTAAGGGGTCAAACTGAAAGAGTAGACGAACGGATGGATGGCCTTGTAAATCGCAATCTAGTCGCTAATCTAATCTAATCCACTCCAATTTAATCTGATAACGTTTATAGCGCAACTATAATAATGAATTAATCATTACTCCCTGCTACGGCAAAAGGCGTGCAACCCACGCTATTCGTCTCTCGCCTGAGTTGTCCGTTGGCTGAAACGAAGGACGATGTACACCTGGGTTTCTGTTGTTAAGAGCAGAGGATGCGATTCCTATAGCAGGTGCTGCTTCAGCTGCGGGTAGATTACGCCTTCATAATCTTCCTCCATCTTAGACCTACATATGCATGTATATATGTATGTATGTTTGTTTGTATATAAGTATGTATATAATTATGTATGTACTTATGTATTATTATTATTGTTATTATTATTACTATTTTATTATTATTATTATTATTATTATTATTATTACTACTACTACTATTATTATTATTACTACTATTATTATTATTATTATTATTATTATTATTATTATTATTATTATTATTATTATTATCTCTGCCTTTAAAGGAAATATTATTAGTATCATCATAATCATAATCATCACCATTATCATCATCATGAGCAGCAGCATCAACATCACCAACACCACCATCTTCATCATCATCAGCGTCAACACCACCACCACCACTACCATGATCATCATATTATCACCTTTATCATCATCAATATCATTATCATTATTATTACTATAGAAACAACAATGTTACGATATATGAGACAACATGTGATGACACAAAATAACAAAACAATAAACCTTATAATCGGTAATTTATTCCATCAGTGATCACGCAAGTGTATGTCTACATCATTCTTGTGGCATATATCCAGACAAAAAACTATAAATACACTCAGATATGATTACGTATGATTATAAATATATCTAAATGCATAGATGCAATATAAAAGTCTTGCAATTTCTCCGTACTAATGCGTTGACCGCAATTAAGCTTTGCCTATCGACGCAGCTTAATCTGAACAGCCAGAGATATTTTGCTTCATCCAGAGGCGTCTATCTTCATCGTTCGATGGCGTTGCTCTTCGCTTCCCACCACCACCACCACCACCACCACCACCACCACCACCACCACCACCACCAAAGCCACCACCACCGCCGTCGGCTCCTCCTCGTCCTCCACTAACGCTGCCATCACCACCACAACCAACACCATCTCCTTGTGCACAGCCAAAATCACCAACACTATCACAACCACCACCGCCTCCTCGTCGACCGCCAGCACCGCCGCCGCCACCACCACCACCACCCCTCCATCATCATCACCACCACCACCAGCCACCATCACCACGACCCACCATCACCACCACCACCAGCCATCATCATCACGACCCACCATCACCACCACCACCACCAGCCACCATCACCACCACCACCACCATTCCCACCAACACCACCAGCACCACCACGGCTCCCACCTCCTCCTCCTCGTCCACCACAACTACCACCACCACATCCTTGTCCACAACCAGCACCACCACCTCCACCACCACCACCACCTCCACCACCATCACCACCTCCATCACCACCACCAACATCATCACCAATACTAACACCATCACCACAAACAACACCACCACCATCACCACCATAACAACAACCACCACCACTGGCCATGTTTCAACAGGATGATCCTTAAAACCGCGAAGCGGTCAGACCTCGCATCTGAGAATTTTCTACACAGACGCCCGAAGACGCGCTTTACGACTTCATTTCTCTTTAAATTTAGTTTAGCTGACAATTTATTTGTCTAAGGTAAGATTCTTTCTTAGAGCTCTCTATCAACAATACAAAGTCGCTCGAACAAGCACACATATGTATTCATATATAGACCTATATATTCATTTGTGCATTTATATAAGTGTGTTAAGTGTATGTGTTATATTTATGCATACATATGTATAAATACACACACACATATATACATATAATATACACATATGCATTTTGCTTATATGTACACATATAGTTTTGCACATATAAACATCCGTGAATATACAGTATATGGACAAATGCATTAGTAGATTTATTTACTGAGTCACGAATCGATGGCTAAACACTGGAAGAGAAGAACTAAGGGCCGCCAAACACTCGCCGCTTAGGAAATTGCCATCGAATTGCACACATTGGCAATCAAATGGGTCGCAAGGCAAGATTTATCAGTCGGCTATCATGTTTCATCACCCGACAATACATCACGCAGGGCCATTTCTACGTCGCTTTCTTATATAGAGACTAATGTCCACAGCCCTGCTACTAATTTAGCTTAAACTACGCTACCTTGCACTAAGCTACGCCAAACAATTCTACACTACATTACACTACATTACACTGCACTATACTACATTTGAATACGCTACACTACACTGAAGTGTACTGCACTACATTTAAAATACTCTACATTTTATTCAACTACGCTGCATCACAATGCTCTAAACTACATTTAAATACGCTACGCTACACTACACTAAATTACACTACACTTCATTACACTACACTGCATTACAAGGCAAACACACTGCACTAAACTTCACTAAACTAAAACACACTACATTACACTCACTAATAACAATAATCTAATAACTTCTAAATAGCTATAATACGAAATAACTATAATCTAATAACTTCTAAATAACTATAATACTAACTAACTGTAATCTATTAACTTCTAAATAACCTCGCTTTAAAACACATTAGATTAGATTGGATTAGAATATATCATATTAGTTTAGATTAGATAGCCTCGTCATAATGGAAACACCCCTCTAAATAACTATAAATTTATAACTTCTAAATAACTATAATACTAAATAACTATGATCTAATAACTTCTATAACGCATTTCTCATAATGTACAAGACATCATTCAATGGTCGCTTCAAGCGAAACCGTCACAAATCGTAATCTGTTAGAAAAGTCCCGTTGAAATTCGAAGTATCAGGAAAGCCAGACTAGAGTTGGTAAGCAATTTGAAACACTAGACTACACTTCATGATACGTTGCCACGCAGTTGGTAGGCAAGTTGAAACACTAGACTACACTTCATGATACGTTGCCACGCAGTTGGTAAGCAAGTTGAAACACTAGTCTACACTACATGATACGTTGCCACGCAGTTGGTAAGCAAGTTGAAACACTAGACTACACTACATGATACGTTGCCACGCAGTTGGTAGGCAAGTTGAAACACTAGACTACACTTCATGATACGTTGCCACGCAGTTGGTAAGCAAGTTGAAACACTAGACTACACTTCATGATACGTTGCCACGCAGTTGGTAAGCAAGTTGAAACACTAGACTACATTACATGATACGTTGCCACGCAGTTGGTAAGCAAGTTGAAACACTAGACTACACTTCATGATACGTTGCCACGCAGTTGGTAGGCAAGTTGAAACACTAGACTACACTTCATGATACGTTGCCACGCAGTTGGTAAGCAAGTTGAAACACTAGACTACATTACATGATACGTTGCCACGCAGTTGGTAAGCAAGTTGAAACACTAGACTACATTACATGATACGTTGCCACGCAGTTGGTAAGCAAGTTGAAACACTAGACTACACTTCATGATACGTTGCCACGCAGTTGGTAAGCAAGTTGAAACACTAGTCTACACTACATGATACGTTGCCACGCAGTTGGTAAGCAAGTTGAAACACTAGACTACATTACATGATACGTTGCCACGCAGTTGGTAAGCAAGTTGAAACACTAGACTACATTACATGATACGTTGCCACGCAGTTGGTAAGCAAGTTGAAACACTAGACTACACTTCATGATACGTTGCCACGCAGTTGGTAAGCAAGTTGAAACACTAGTCTACACTACATGATACGTTGCCACGCAGTTGGTAAGCAAGTTGAAACACTAGACTACATTACATGATACGTTGCCACGCAGTTGGTAAGCAAGTTGAAACACTAGACTACACTTCATGATACGTTGCCACGCAGTTGGTAGGCAAGTTGAAACACTAGACTACACTTCATGATACGTTGCCACGCAGTTGGTAAGCAAGTTGAAACACTAGACTACATTACATGATACGTTGCCACGCAGTTGGTAAGCAAGTTGAAACACTAGACTACATTACATGATACGTTGCCACGCAGTTGGTAAGCAAGTTGAAACACTAGACTACACTTCATGATACGTTGCCACGCAGTGCATTGCTATCGAGTAGGATAATCGCGAGCAGGTATATGCATTGGTGCTTCAATGCCGACGGCAGAATTGTCTGAGGACTTTAGGCGCAGGATCAATTTTCAACGGGTTACTAGGAAGCAATTATTCCAAAGGCCGAATCCATACGTCTTTGTCTTCTTATTCACAATTGGTCACGCATATATATATATATATACATATATATATATATATATTGGTCACGCATATATATATATATGCGTGACCAATATATATACGTATAGATATACATATACATATGCATATGAATATACATATGCAATGGCAATTGTTATCCAGTGATTTCTATCGAAGTCACTCCACTATATGATTCAACTTTTCAGGGCATATTTGGAATTTTTCTTTCAGTGCTGTGCATGCCGTTATGCAGTGCAAGTCTAAATAAATAAATAAACAGGTAAAATAAATTAAGGAGATAATGAGAAAACGAGAACACAAAGAAGAGGAAAAAGAAATTAAAGAAGAAAAAAGAAGAAAACAGAAGAAAATGATTATGATGATGATGATGATGATGATGATGATGATGATGATGATGATGATGATGATGATGATGATGATGATGATGATGATAGCAATCACAGTAATGATTACGATGTTGTTGGTGCAACTGATGATTATGACGAACATTAGGAACATTTATATCAACTAAAACAACAATACAAACAGCAAGAACAAGAACAGCAACAAGAAAGAAGCTGAGAAGATGGAAAGCTAAGGAAAGGAAGAAAGAGAAGGAATACAGAGGATCGAGTAAGATTGGCTGCCAAAGAGGGCTAGACAGGAGGAGAAGTCTGTTGATGAAACCGAGAAGTCGCTAAGATTAAGGAATAAGGAGACGGCAGCTAGATTAGGACGAGGAGCTGGAGACTGGAGATGCGTGGAGAGTGGGCGGATGAGGAAGAAGAACGGGAAGATATAGAGAGCAATGTTATGAATGCCGGCGATCTTTTAAGGTTCTTCCGCTAATGGTATGAGTGAAAGAGCGGCAATTAGGAAGATGGAACCGCGGGTTCGAGTTGCTACGGTTGGCTCATCGACTGTGTTTGATTGAGCGATCTTCAGAGTCCACAGCTGAGTCGGTAGAACACCGAGCAGTGGCCAATCAACGACTGACAGCTAGATTTGGCTTTTTGATTGAAGGCAAAGGATGAGAAAAACTCGTCTTCTTCTCCTTCTCTTTCTTCTTCTTCTTCTTCTTCTTCTCCTTTTCCTTCTTCTTCTCCTTCTCCTCCTCCTCCTCCTCCTTCCAACTCTTCTTCTTCTTCTTCTTCGTCTTCTCCTCCTTCTCCTCCTTCTCCTCCTCTTCTTCTTTTCCTTCTTCTTCTTCTCCTCCTTCCACCTCTTCTTCTTCTTCTTCGTCTTCTTCTTCGTCTTCTTCTCCTTCTCCTCCTTCTCCTCCTCTTCTTCTTTTCCTTCTCCTTCTTCTTCTTCTCCTCCTCCTTCCACCTCTTCTTCTTCTTCTTCGTCTTCGTCTTCTTCTCCTTCTCCTCCTTCTCCTCCTCTTCTTCTTTTCCTTCTCCTTCTTCTTCTTCTCCTCCTCCTCCTCCTCTTCTTCTCATTCTCCTTCTTCTTCTTCTTCTTCTTCTTCTTCTCCTCCTTCTCCTCCTCTTCTTCTTTTCCTTCTCCTTCTTCTTCTCCTCCTCCTCTTCTCCTTCTTCGTCTTCTTCTCCTTCTCCTCCTCTTCTTCTTTTCCTTCTTCTTCTTCTTCTCCTCCTCCTCTTCTCCTTCTTCTTCTTCTTCTTCTGCTTCTTCTTCTTCTTCTTCTTCTTCGGTGTAAGAATTCCGCACTGTTCAGAATGGCTGCCTGCTGCATTCCGATTGGCTGGATCTCAGATGATCTCAAAGACAAATGTTCTGTTCTTGATTGCATTTAACATCATTAAAACTAGCGCAGAGATAGCCTTTGTAAGGTACTTAAAAGGCGCTATATCAAATTTTTGTTACATTACATTACACAGGTACTGACTGGCCCAGAGTTAATACAAACGAGAGAGCTCGTCCACTTCGAGAGTTTCGGATTCTAGGCTTACAAGTAACATTGCAATTGTAATTGTACAATATTTACTTGTACAAAGTAATTGTCTAAGTGAGATGTTAGGCCTACTATTCTGCCCGAAGACTGGCTGAGTTTTCTGTTCTCATATTGACCTCTTTCTTTAATTAGTTCAGATTAGCGAGGGGAACATTGTAATTGTAATCTGACATTTATAAAGCGCCACTTCAAGAGTAAACTCATGAGGAGCTTCCGACCTGAACCAGTGATACCATAGACTTCAGGCAGAACGTCATTCATTCATTAATTCATTCATCCATTCATTCGTTCATTCGTTTATGCAGAACATTTATATAGCGTAGGCTACTCAGAGAAGCCCTCAGCACAGTCAGCGTCGTTTAGGCCCTGTTGATGGCTAAGTAAATGATTTCGACAAGTTATGCTAATAAACAAATAGGAAATAAAACATCAAATAACCGGTGAAAATACTGGAATAATAACAAACGTTTTAATGTAATATAATGTATTGTATGTATATGACGGAAAATCAAGCTCGATCGAATAGAGAAGTAAGTTGAAATTTAATCATAATCTTAATAATTATTTTCAATTATTTTCTGTTTGGACATGAAATTAATATCAGTAGATATTTATTTATGCTGGTAGATAAATAGCAAAATAGGACACTTAGTTCAAGTAGAATAAGTGGTATTAGCGCAGCCAAGTAGAGTTATTATTTTTATTGATAATTTGAAACTTCTATAGTGCTGGTGTCAAATGCACAAGGCATCAACCGATGGCACATCAAATTTAAGCCACATTCAGGTCGATATCCAGAAGATCAGTCCACTAAGACAGAGAGGAATCCGCCTACGGCGGAAAAGCCAATTGAAAAATGTAAGACTCAAGTTGAAAATGAAATGACATAAGAGACTGGGCACAACGCACTGATGCAGGAAGAGAATTCCAAAATTTCGGTCCTGCAACCGAAAAAGCTCGCTTACCAAGAACAGTTCTAGTTTCTGACACAACAAGAGAAAGGCATTCAGATGACCTGGATGAATAATGATGTGTTTGAGGAGTGATGACTGCTTTTAAGTATTGTGGTTGGTCAGAGTCCAATGTTTTGTAAACTATAAGCCCAATTTAAAAGAAATTCTTTGCTGAACAGGAAGCTAATGCAAAGATTTACATACATCGATTATAAGCTCATGTTTTGAAGAAATAATTATGGCTTTAGCCAAAGAGTTCTGAACTCTTTGAAGTTCTGCATGTTTGACTTTGTAATACCGGTAAGAAGCGAGTTACAGCAATCAAAGTGATTGTAGACCAATGCGTTTGCTAGAGATATCCTTGAAGATATCGGGACAAAACGACAAATTCTGCCAATGTACGCAATATGCATATACGATGACTTACAAATGCCATTTACACAGCTGTTGTGATACACAGTAAAATAAAAACAATTATGCCCAAGTTACGATGGTGTTTGCAATTGGAGTGGAAAGAGAGATAAGGGTAAGAGGAAGAATCAGGACAGGAATTGATCTGATGAGATACTTCACCACCGCTTTAAAGCCCCCGTGTACGGACTACGGATTGCTTTCTTCAATAACTTTTGCAATAATTATAATCAATTGCAGTTTCAACAGCAGAGATGTTCTTATATGTTAAGGTAAGGTCAGAGGGAGGCAAATTTCAGATGGGGAGGCCATGGCCAGATTGCCAGAGCAAATATATATGACATGTACATATAATAACTGAACAAAACAGAGACAAACTGCGTACAAAAGGAAAGATATACGATGATTTTTGAATAATGAAGTTAGCTGATATCCACTTTCTCTGTTCAGCTTTTATTAAAGTAACATCACCAAATTTTCTGTATATGCATAAGGAAATTTGTATACTGCCTTCCTAAAAGCACTTGAAAACCTCCTTGCAATGACCTAAACAGATTTAGAGTTGGACTATTTGAAGAACAATTGTGTTCGTAAGCGGATATAACACATCGAAACCCTGACAAATTCCAGACAGGCTCCTGTAAACTGCATCATATCCTAGTTTTAGACTAGGCTCAAAAATCTCCAAATGATTACTGTAACAAGGCGAAAATGTAGAGTATTTGCACTGACCTACTTTTATAGCAACCAGATTAATGCCAAATGGTGGCTGGTTTGTCAAAAAAGTATTGCAAACAACGAAAAAACGCTCATACCTTTTACAGATATGAGGACTAATTCTGAATCCCAGAAACATTAACAAGCACAACAAAAGTTAACTGACACACCCTTATCAACAAGAAAGATGTAAGGGTTTATATACATGATAGTAGCAATCTAGCAAATGGTGACAATGTAACTAGTGTCAAACTAACCAAAAACTTTTGAGTTTTTTGTATGCAAGGAATGTAACTTAAAAGCTGTAACTCAAAATGTAACTTGAAGAGTTCAAGAAATGAAGGCCTATCTTTTCTCAGGAGCATCGCAGTAGTGATGATAGCAATGTCCCATAAATTTCTTGTCAACTTAAACACTTCATCACAAATTCCGCAACCATAAATTCTCAAAATGAAACTATTAATACCAGCACTAATTCTTGATTGACCTCCAGAATGTTGTCTTCCGTCATAACTTGGCTGTTTACTTTGCCTAGATTAAAAGTCTTGCATAGTTTCTGCTGATGAAAACTGTTTTCTGTCAACACATTTTTCATCTTGAGAACTTCAGAAAAATTTATGCTGGAACTCTTGTGTGAATAACTTCCATGGCAACTCTATGTCACACTTGACATGTGATTGATATTTTCATTGCATACTATAGCTTTCTCTACAGTGTGGGTTCTCAAAAGGCATCTGTAAACGCTAAAGGTAAATTCTTTATCACAGAATTAACATTTGTATGGCTTTCCTACAACACAGATTCTCAAGTCCTATTTGAGATTGTCACTCCGTGCAAGTAGTCTGTCACGTATTTTGCTCTTGTGTGTCTTTCCACCAGTGTATTCTTGCATGCACACGAAGAGTACTAAGTTTTCAAAACATCTTGTTGCAAAACTGAAAAATGTCTTAGTTTTCTCTATTGTGGATTCTTATATGATATAACAGATTCTCTTTAGTGCAACTGCTTCATGAAATAAAACGCACTTGTATGGCTAATCTCTAGTGTAGGTTTTTGCATGCACATTAAGATTACCACGCACTGAAAATAATCTGCTGCAAAAGTGACATATGTATTATTTTACTCCAGTGTGGGTTTTTACATGGTATGCCAGATTGCTCTTCTTTGGAAATGCTTTGTGACACAAATTGCACTTATAGGGCTTTTCTCCAGTGTGGTGTCTTGTATGGTATTCCAGAGTGCACTTAAGTGCAAATGACTGGTGACATAAATTGCACTTGTATGGCTTTTCTCCACTGTGTGTTCTTGCATGCGCCTTAAGATTACTATATGTTGAAAACAATTTGTTGCAAAACTGACACAAGTAATGTTTTTCCCCAGTGTGGGTTCTTACATGGCATGCCAGACTGCTCCTATGTGCAAATGCTTTGTGACAGAGTTTGCACTTGTAGGGTTTTTCTCCAGTATGGGTTCTTGTATGGTATTCCAGAGTGCACTTAAGTGCAAATGACTGGTGACATAAATTGCACTTGTATGGCTTTTCTCCACTGTGTGTTCTTGCATGTACCTTAAGATTACTATATGTTGAAAACAATTTGTTGCAAAACTGACACAAGTATTGTTTTTCCCCAGTGTGGGTTCTTAAATGGCATGCCAGACTGCTCCTAAGCGCAAATGCTTTGTGACAGAGTTTGCACTTGTAGGGTTTTTCTCCAGTATGGGTTCTTGTATGGCGTTTTAGAGTAGGCTTCTGGGCAAATGCTTTGTCACATAAACTGCACTTGTATAGCTTTTCTCCAGTGTGGGTTCTTGTATGTCTTTTCTGGTCACTCTTACATGCAAATGCTTTGTGACAGAAATTGCACTTGTATGGTTTTTCTCCAGTGTGTGTTCTTGAATGGTTTTCCAGGTGACCTATACGTGTAAATGATTTGTAACAACAAATACACTTGTATGGCTTTTCTCCAGTGTGGGTTCTTGTATGGTTTTTCAGGCTACTGTCACGCGCAAACGATTTGTGGCATAGATTGCACTTGTATGGCTTTTCTCCAGTGTGGGTTCTTGTATGGTTTTTCAGGCTACTGTCACGCGCAAACGATTTGTGGCATAGATTGCACTTGTATGGCTTTTCTCCAGTGTGGGTTCTTGTATGGTTTTTCAGGCTACTGTCACGCGCAAACGATTTGTGGCATAGATTGCACTTGTATGGCTTTTCTCCAGTGTGGATTCTTGTATGGTTTTTCAGGTTACTGTCACGTGCAAACGTTTTGTGGCATAAATTGCACTTGTATGGCTTTTCTCCAGTGTGGATTCTTGTATGGTTTTTCAGGTTACACTTATGAGCAAATGATCTGTGACATAAATTGCACTTGTATGGCTTTTCTCCAGTGTGGGTTCTTGTATGGCTTTTCAGGTTACACTTATGAGCAAATGATCTGTGACATAAATAGCATGTATATGGCATTTCTCGAGTGTGTGTCTTTATATGGTATTCCCGAAGACCCTTCTTTGCAAATGCTTTGCGGCATAAATTGGACTTGTATGGTTTTTCTACCGTTTGGGCTCTTGCATGTAATTTGAGATGCCTAATGTGTGCAATTGTTTTGTTACAAAATTCATGATCATATTGTTTTTCCTGGTTATAGTGTCTTGCATGCATCGTAGGATGTTCTGTGATTTTCAGATCTCCTATAATCTGCAGATCTTCAGGGTTGAGATTAGATGTATATCCACAGTCCCTGGTTCGGATTGCGACTAAGTTGAGGAACGATATGACACCTAGGCGAGTGTACTCCCGCAGCACGAGCTGAGGCTCACTGACGGATCGTCAGTTTGCACTTGAGGGCAAAGCTTCTAGAAGCACAACCAGTCAATATATCTGTAGCATGGTCGCCGATAATAACAAAGTTCCGGAAATACAGATTAGCAGGCAGAACACATGAAAATTTTCGTGCAAACGCTGAAAAGAAACAAATTTTATACCTCGAAACCTAACCGCCTAAAATGGCTATCGATAGGTCGAAGAGCTACGATCTGACGTCATCGACATTTGAATGTTGAAATTTATGACGTCTTACATAATTATAAAATATGTATTTTCTGTTTAACGACGCTGTGTCACAACAAAGGCGGTTAGTCGCTGCTCTCCTTTATCTAGGCATGGGATTGGCACCCCCTCAATACGGTAGGGAGCGGAGTAAACATAAATGTAAATGTAATTGTTTTTCTATAGCGACCCTATGGTCTCGACCTTGCTCATTTTCAATGAATTGATTCGGTGAGATCCTTCACCACAGCATCTTCAAGCACAGAGGCGCCAACGCAGGCCTAAATTTTAATGTTTATATAGTGCCTAACGGTTAATCCAAAGGTTTTAAGTGCACCCAATGTCGGCAATTCATTCTCGATATAGTTGTTTAGCCATATTGTCTTGAATCGTTTGCAAATTCTTTTTGTATCCAAAAGCCAATGTCGGATAAGTTTTGTCTGATATTTTATTTCACGGGAAACGGTCGAGTGAAAACTTATAGAACTATCGAGTCGAGTAGACTCAAAGTATAATATATAGGCCTACTGATTGACAGTGATTGTATTACGAAAACGAAGGACTTCTTACAAAGACGACGGAGTCACACGATACACTTGTAACGAGTTAGTGGAGTGAACAGTTTACCACAGAACATCCATCATATATAGGCTGGATTTTAGAGTCCAGACATTATGCCATGGACTCCGATATATATCGCCGGACCCACTGCGTGGAACAGTCTTCCTGACCATGTGACGAATGCCCCATCCTTGGACACATTCAAGTCACGGCTCAAGACATCTTTTAAAGATATCTTTTGACTGTGGTTGATTTTTGAAACTCATGTACAGCGTCCTTATCTTCTGCCTCGGCCGTTCTATGGCGCTATATACATTTTCTTCTTCCTCCTCCTCCTCCTCTTCTTCTTCTTCTTCTTCTTCTTATTATTATTATTAATATCATCATCATCATCGTCGTCGTCATCATCATCATCGTCATCATTATTATATAGAAATTCATGATTGGGCTCACAGAGGCGCACGCTGCCACGGGATGCAACTGGTGGACGTTATTGGCCCAATATTTATTTCGAACATAGTATGCTAAATATCCCAACAGCTGTAACCATGAGCTAATTGATTTACCTTTGAAATAACACGAACGCTAACGATTTTTGTGCGGTAACTGAAAATGGCTTTGCGCGCTATCCCCAACAATCGTGCGCGTGCGCGCAACTTAGAGAGAACATTGATATGTGCAGAGTAGACTTGGGGCTGCGATAGATGACCAGCGGCCGACTTACTGTTGTTGTTGTTATTGTAGTGGCCGTGTTCTGTTGCGGCGGAGCGCATCGGATCAAAAGAGACCCACAGCACCAGGCCCTAGATCGATCAGACGGAGATGTTTTCGATTGACATCAGCCAATACGACCGATTGCTCAGTCTCTCGTATACATCTACGACAGACGGTGAGATCCTTGAGGCTATCTTTCTCCAGAGAGGGAGGCACGAGAAGAACGGATGTTCCGCAGGCCTTAATGTCAAACAACTACCGATATGTACACTGTGAACAGAAAAACAGATACCGAGAATTATGCCAATATTTTTACTTGTAATCACAGATTTATATAGCGCCTGTTCAAGAGAGACTCATCATAGACGCTTCTGGTCTGACAACGCAAAAGCAAGATTTTTCCGCGTTTGCAACTTTACACCGTTTTCAGTGTTTTTTGATGGATAAAAATAATGAAATTTTAGCACAAAATTCCATAATTGTTCAGTTCCGGAACTTTTTTCTAGAAAAAAGCACTGATCATCATTTTTTGAAACTCCTTAGAAGTGAGGTCCCGGCGGCCTGCCACGCTTTACGAATAGCAAATCAACTGCCTCAGAGCAAGGTCAACGAGTGTTAAACTAGTCAGTTACTTCATGAAGTACATGACTATGAAGACAGACAATTGTTGCTGTTGCGAAAGCGGGAGACTCGGTGAGCGGTCGTAAAACTGACAGTAGGTGTCGCCAGCATATGAAAAGGTCGAAACTATACTATTATTCCTACAGCTCCGCCACTGCCTTGTTTGGGGGCAGTGTCAGTCCCAAGCCTGGATAAAGGAGGAGAGCGACGTCAACGGCCTTTGATGCCATAAGATGTCGTTAGACATTGGTACTACTACTACTACCACTACTACTACCACTACTACTACTACTACCACTACTACTACTACCACTATTACCACTACTACTACTACTACCACTACTACCACTACTACTACTACTGTCACTACTATTACTACTACTACTACTATATTATTCTTACTTTCACAGAGTCCCTAGTGATTGACAGGACTTGCGAACGAAGTGCGCTGTTTTCATACCGCTCCGAAATTGCATCAAAATCTTGAATGTGAGGTCTGCTGGATGTCAAGCAAGTCTAGCTCTGTACTTCTAGTCAAGCAGATAGAAGAGGCTCAATTGAGTGATGATCGGGCATTCCTATCGGCGTTGTTGTCTTGAATATACTGTAAGGTCTGCTAGAACTCTAGCTTAGTACTTGCCAAAAAGACCAGTCTATGGAAGAGGCGATAATAGAGTAATGTGCTGATGTTCGTATCGGCGGCGCTTTCCCTTGTGAAGCACCGAATGGTAACATCAAGGTAACATCATCTTCTAGGCTGCAGCATTTCGATCGCCCATCACCATTTGCTCCATCCATACCCCTTTCCCATCCTAACCCCACCGGGCAATAGAGAATCCAACTACCGAGCAAGAGAAATTGCAATAACGGTCACACTGCGTCGATACCGATCATTCGGTATCCCCAGCTTCCGGTCTCCCACTGCTCATTAACTCCGACGCCGACCGCTCGGCGCGCACTTGTTGGCTTGGCGCCGCTGAATTCGTAGAGAGCCCGTCTCGTCAGTTCCACGTGTATAAATGCTTGATTGATTAAGTTGCAAGTCATCGACTGTCGCCGGTCGACCGCTGCCCAAAAGAGTCGACATTGAATTACCTCCTTCCGCCTTAAGCCCGCCTTCCCGACCGAAAATGCAATATTGGCTCGAGAACAAAGCTCCTAAAGCGAACGACACCAACAACACGTGTAACAACCTCTTCGGGTCCGGAACACGCCCTCGTCCTCCCCTCCGTGTCTCTACCCGTCCTGCTGTCCGTCTGTCTGTATCTTCATATCTGTCTCTTATTTCTCCGTCTGTCCGGACCTCCATATCTCTGTTTCTGCTTTACAACCCACCTCACCGGTTCTCTCACTATCTCACTCTGGTCTTCTGGCAACCGGACTTGGTTCTTGATATGGCATCTTTGGACAACCCCACTGACTTGACGAAGCGCTCGTGAATAAGCTGATGCCCCGCGTTTAGCTTTTAAGTAGAGCGTTAGGAATTTCGAGTTTACGATTACGATTACTGTTACGTCTCTTTGTCCGTTCTTTCATCTGTTCCCATCCTTTAATCTTCCGTGTATCTCTGTGTCTCAGTGCCTCCGTCTCTGCTTCTCTCCCTTCATATGTATCTTCGTCTGCATGTTCCATTCTGTCTTCCGTCTTCACGTCGTTTTGTCTTATCGCCCATCCTTAAATGCGTCCCTACATCCACCCCTCCTTCCATCCCTCCTTCCACCCCTCTCTCCGTCCGTCCGACCCTCCCTTCGTCCGTCCGTCCCTCCTGGCACGGCGAGATATCCTTGGAGAGCCTATCGGACAGCAGACTGGCGGACGTTCGGGCGAGAACCCTACCTGTGTTTAAATTAATTTTCCGTCCGCCGTTTCCTCGCGTCTCCCGACGTCCATCGATCGCAAGAAGGCGACGAGTACTCGTGATATCGAAATAATCCGAGTAATGCGAAAATCAATCGCTCCGTCCTCCACTCGGTCCGTCCGTCCGTCCGTCGGTCCGACCAGTCGCAGGGGAGCGGGCAGGCACGACGTCGTCTCCGGCGGCGACGACCTTTAGGGCGACGGCGACGGAGACCGTCAACGCTAAGCCGGGTATAATTGGCTTTCGAGCGACGAGGCGCTGGTTAAGAGTCGGCGCGGCTTATTAGAGGAGATTGCCGATGACGCCAGCGATTTCGCCGACCGAGATACCGCCTCTCCGTTCGTCAGGGCCTCTGTTCGTCAGGCGCCGGGAGTCGCAAGCCTTCGAGATAGAAGCAAGGGTTCTTGCATGTTGCCCTAGCAAGTGTGGACTTAACGCGAAGGCACGGAGTGAGAGAGAGAGACCGGTGCATGAAACGAGTTTTAATAAAAGGACCCAGCGATACTGAGGGAAAACGGTCGGCAGTTGCAAAGACTGCTGAGGACATTGCTGTCTATTTGAAAGAAAGTTTGCTGTGTATTATCCGGCACGTAGAGAAGCGTTGTGTTTTTAAAAGTTCAGCTGTACTACGAAATTGTAGTCTTTGCGAGTCCAAGATATTATGCACTAGAATCGTTGCAGAACATGGAAACTTTGAAAGGTTTTGCATTGTAAAATGTGAATTAGAACAGGAATCCTTAACGAGGTTTGAACTGTAAAAAAGTTGGGTTTCTAATGAGACGACAAACAGAATTATAAAAAAACTGTGAAGATTTTTATGAAGAGTTCAAGTTGGAATTGGCCAAAGACTCGGTGGAAATCAGCTTACATTAAGCAACGGTCATTTGAAGCAAGACTGGAAGCATCATCAATTACGCTATGTTATATTAGCTAGTCTTTCTACATGTTAGGTTGGATACTATCTTAGACTGAACTGTTCTGTAAACATAAACCTGGAACGAGAAAGACTGCAGAGGAAAAGTTTGAAACTTTGCTAGTGATACATAGTCTACAAACGGTTCTTACTATTACAGAAGTATAGGCTGAACAGTGCAGCTCAACTTGGCAACAGTTTGTCTTAAGTGGTGCTTTGTTTGCAACCCATGAAGGCGGAAGACTTGGGTGAATGTGCCATAAGGCGTTTAAGATAAAATATAATGAAATAGAAAATCTCTGCGGATGAAATCAGTCGTATTTTACTGAAAGAAAAGCCTTTAACATATAGCTTTATAATTAAGCTAGAACTTATTCTTCGGAGCTTGTGTAGCTTACGCGGACAATATAAACAATAATATTGAAAAGGTCGAGAAAAGACATTTGTCTAGACCCAGCTGCGAAGGTCATTTTACCCGATCCAACATTAGCGCTGTGTCAATAGACCTAATGCATGTAGAGTTACATTGTGTAGCGAATTTTGCAGCAGGATTCTACCAGTGGCTACGGTTGCAACGTGTTGCTAATATTTCGACATCAATTGTCATTCTGAAAAAATCGCTGCACGTAGTCGTTCGCTGCATTAAGCAACGGAAAAGAGACTCTAACAGATCGGCTAAGATATGGATTCAGCGCTGGAGTCGACGTTTCACGGCAGCGGAGGTTTTCTTGCGTTAGCATAAGAGTGAGAGCAGGTGGTGATAGCTGTGTGGACGAAGCCATAAAACGAGGTTAGTTCACTGCGCAGTGAAATTTTCGATTGTCATCTTCGTTGGAAATTTAACAGGAAGCCGCTTGGAGATTATTTATTAAAGAAGATATTTCTTGCTTCGCAGGAACCATTTGCTTTGACGCAGTCTTCGAATTTGAGTCTTTCTTTCTGCCACCACCGCTTTAATTAATGAAGCATCCAATCAACTATTCTACTTTCTTGTTCTTCTTGTTCTTCTTGTTCTTCTTATTGTTCTTGTTCTTCTTGTGCTTGTTCTTCTTGTCCTTGTTCTTGTTCTACTTCTTCTTTAAGTTCTTCGACTCACTCCCCTTTGATGTCCACTTTTGATGTCATAAGTTGACTGACCTTCTGGATATTGACCTGATTGGGGCTTTGCGTTTGATGTTCCATCTCGGTTGAAGCCTGGTGCATTAGACACGGGCGCCATAGAAGTTAATAATTACGATTACAGTTACGCACATTTTAATCAACTGTACTTTTTGAAAAGGCTGCGCTTGTATATAGTTGTAGATGTCAGTGGAATTTGCTGTTTATTAAACAAGAGGTAAAAGGTCATTTGGGTCATAGCACTTCTCAAAGAACACTACGAAGGGCAGGTAACAATCTAATCACAGCCCCTACTAACCACGCTCGCGCTGCTTAATTCACTGCACCTCATAGCTTCGAATCCAGAGCGCTAAGCCCCCAGTTAGTTAGTTAATTATACGTTTTGTTAAAATCAGTCATTATGGCATTTGTTAACACGCCATGCTATAGTTACCCTACATGTTATCGTAATGCGTTATAGTTCCACGTTATAGTTATGATTATACGTATAGAAATAGTAGCGAACCAATGATCCAATCAGTTAGAGCCCTGACCTGTGACCTGTGACCGAAAGGTCCATGCTGAGGGTCTTCGTGTACTGACCACGAACAGAGCAGTGGAATTTGGTACTGGCTTAAGCTGGAAAGTAAACAGCAAGTTCGGCCATGCACTGGCTTCGCAACCAGGACCTTGGGATTTGTCTTTTACCGTGTGACCGAACAGATCATGTATATTATGTTTGTATGTCTTGAATCTGTCCTGTTTGACCGCGGGTCTTTTCTGACTGGTCGGGATCACCACTGATGAGTGTGTTCTTGAAGTTGCGCTTTATAAATCTTCATTTATATTATGTCATGTTATCTATGCATGCTTGTGTGAATGTGTTCATTTATGTATGAATGTGTCCATTTATATATGTATGCATAAATATATATGTTTATATGTATGTTTGAATGTATCAATATACCTAATGCAGAGCCTTTTAAGAATCTCTTAAAAGAGCTGCTGAGTCGAGTCACCTGAAATAGTAAACGCAAAAGCAAGGCAAGTCTGAATATATCAATCTATGCCGTAAAGCATAATATTATGCCAATGCGCGCAACGGCCTTGCTCAGGGTCCACTATGAACAGTTGTACTGCTTTAGGCGAAGTTGGAACTTGCTCAGGGTCCACTGTGAACAGTTGTACTGCTTTAGGGGAAGTTGGAACTTGCTCAGGGTCCACTATGAACAGTTGTACCGCTTCAGGGGAAGTTGGAACTTGCTCAGGGTCCACTATGAACAGTTGTACTGCTTTAAGGGAAGTTGGAATTTGATCGGGGTCCACTATGAACAGTTGTACCGCTTCAGAGGAAGTTGGAACTTGCTCAGGGTCCACTATGAACAGTTGTACCCCCTAAGGGGAAGTTGGGACTTGCGTCACAGCCAACCAGCGACCGTGTCAAAACTGTCAGGGGAGATTTGCTGTTCATATTGATGGCCATTTGTCGACGCTGGGCCAAAACGTGAGTAGGTTTCGTTGTCTGAGAGTGGAGCAATATTCTCAGGTTGCAAATGCTCGCATTCTCGTCACGCACTCAGTTTCCAACGAAGGCAAATTGCTCCAAGCGTCGAAACAAGCTTGTTCAGCTTCCGTCGTGTTCGAAACACTGGCGGATTGGTAATGTGGATACGACGTTGGCATGCACAGTGAAGTTTTATGCAACAATCAACAACGGGGTGCACTATAGTCTAATGGATACAGTACTGGGCTGTCAGTCGTCAGATCGAGGGTTCAAACCCCTGCCAAAGGAGAAATTTGAGATTTCGACCCCACTTGTGCCTTCTAACGAACTCAGCTGTATTTAGTACATTGACTGCACAGTGTCAGAGGGAAAGACGCTGCCACTCCATACCCATGGCTGCTTTTCAGGACTAGCTTAAGGATGTAATCTTCTTGTTCTTCTTCTTCGTCAAGTACTTGAATTGGTGACCGTTCGTGTAATACTACACCATATGGGCTAACTCAGCCTTCCATGCCTTCGGCAAGCTTAATTAAGAAACTGCTGCTCTTGTTCTTGTTCTTATAGTTTTTGTTCTAGTTCTTGTGCTTCTTCAAGCGCGTTTAGTACTTAAATGGGTGACTGTGTATGTAATACTACATCATCTGGACTAACTCAGCCTTCCATGCCTTCCGGTTTGATGCATGAGTAGCAATACAAACTGGAAGGTTAAAAGTATGACCTGTTGTTTGATTACTGCTGTAATGCAAGCCTTCCACTCAAAACACTTATGAGAAATATCTGTGGAATTGTGTAAACAAACAGGTTACCTTTACCGCGTAATCAATTTAACGAGGTGAAATGTTTATAACTTAGGTGACGCCTCAGAGTTATTGACGTCACTAGACATGCATCTTCCGGTAAACGATCGTCTGCTACTCAGTCGAGACTGAAACAGGAAGTTCATCCTCAGAAACCGGAAACTCGGCATCGAAAAAAAGGAAGTTGCTAATCGTCAAGACGTTGCTAAGCAGATCACACCTGAATTAGAATGACGAGAACGTGGATGAGCTGGATAATTATCATCTGGTCAAGCCATCTTCAACTTACAGGTAAATATCTGGATTCTAAAATGTAGGTCTGGCCTATCAGGCGTTGGCTAAATAGCACTTTAGTGTATGCTGAGTTATTTTTAGAGACCTTTGCCGTCAGGTACTTCGGCTGCCGACATTTTGCATTCTGTTGGTGCAGTTGTGTTTTTCTTCTTTGGAGACTGTTCGCTGATTTTCTGCCGCCAAATATCGTATTCGTAATCGTAATCGTAATTCCGAGATTCTACAGCGCCCAACGAAAGCCACGCCGCGGGGACCAGCTTGTTCACAAGGCGCTTAGTCAAAACAAAATCGATAGGCAAAAGGGTTTGGTTCCAGGTCAAGATCCAAAAGTCAGACGGAGAGACAGCTATGGGGTGGTGGTTGGGGTGGAGAGGAGAGAGAGATAAGAGGAAGAAGGAGTGTCAGGATAGGATCGTGTTTCTATGTGAGTCGTGTCATGCTTATAAACAGCTTGGGAAGTAAAACATTTTAACCTAAAGCTGATGAATTATTCTATGTCCAAAAACAACATGCAACAACATGTGTGTGTGTGTTTGTTGCTCGAGGTCGTAGTAGGCTCTGCGCCCGAAAATAATACTATTCTCTTTTGTCGGTGGAAGATAGATATTCTGGCAGTGCCAGAAAATTCAATTAATCGATCAATGGTCTAATCAGGCTGACCAGGGAACCAGCGTGAGGTTTATCAGAGAGGCAGATGATGAGGGACTTTTCTCTAATCAAAGACTCCTTATGAATATTGTTGGTCTCGTGCTGGAATTTTGAACAACCTTCTTAGAAATTGTTAAAATATTGCTGGTTGGAGCAGCTGACGGAATGATTATCTGGATGCTCTAATTACAAAGATATATTCTCATTTATTATTATTGTTGTTGTTGTTGCCGACTGAAATTTTACCCATATGTGAATGAAAATGTGAAATCGACAAAATAGTATTTTTCAGAATACCATAGAAATTAAACACATCTCATTTAAAATTGAAGAGGTTTGATGTATTGCAGTGTTTGGTACCAATTTATAGCCTAAAGTAACTTCAATTGAAATATTATGCCGGTATTAACTTGAACTGCATTACCTAGATTTATCGTTGCTTACCTTAGTTTAGAGGAACTTAGTTTACTGTATACTACCTTACATAGCATTGTCTTACCTAGCCCTACCATAGCTTACCTTAATTTACCTTAGCTTGCCTTACATTACCTTAACTTGTCTAACATGCATAGAGTAATAATAATAATAATAATAATAATAGTAGTAGTAGTAGTAGTAGTAGTGGTAGTAGTGGTAGTAGTGGTAGTAGTAGTAGTGGTAGTAGTAATAATAATAATAATAATAATAATAATAATAAATAATAATAAAAATATTAATAATAATAACTGAAAGTATATCTATGTAATAATAATACTAGTAATAATAATAATTGAGAATATATCTATGTAATAATAATAATACCTTAGTTTAACCTACCTTACCTTACCTTACTTACTTCGTATGTGTGTATGTATCAAACAATTTAATATAGCCAGGGCCTTTAAGAGATTCAGAGAGGCCCCAATCTTGCAGTATGCACACCATAAACTAATCGCTGTTGTGAATTATAATACAAAAAAGGAGAAATAAATATTAATAATTAACAATAAAATAAATTAAAAGAATTCGAAAGATTTGTTGCTAGTTACCGAATCATACAGAGAAAATCTTTGGTTCAAATTAAAACATTTCTTTCTCATTTTAAAGTCGACGAAAAACAGCATGTAACGATGAGACCCCCTTACCACATGACACCTGGGCCAAATGGCCCTGTTGCACCCCTCTGATAGGGCCTCAGCACCTACAGAAGTGGCCGCATCGGACGTTTGAACCTCCCTAAGGGAAGATAACCTTAACAAGAATCACCTTGTTATAAACCACAGAAAGCCTCACTGAATACCGCCAGACCCAGTGTGATTTATGAAGCTCCATAAAATCCTGTTGGAGCCAAACTATTCATATATATTTGCTACAGGAAGCCTGGAGTATTGCCTCACGGAATCGTTTCAAGAGAGGTGCGACTGGGATCAGGTCATTCTCATACAGAAGGCTGTTTTCGGTCGCATGGAGCTAGGAAGATGTGTCACACGTAACTTCGGACACATCGGATGCAAGGCCGATGTCCAGAACCAACTCGATTTCGCCTGCTCCGGAAGACAAGCGTGTGACTTCAGCGTTTCCGATCCTTCCCTTGTCAGGACGAAGCCTTGTCCGAAAGACTTCACCTCATACCTGGATGCCACTTTCACCTGTGTTCCAGGTAAATTTGATCTCTGTACCTCATACCTGGATTCCACTTTCACCTGTGTTCCAGGTAAATTCGATCTCTGTACCTCATACTAAAATGCCACTTTCAACTGTGTCTAATCTAATCTAATCTAAGATTTATATAGCGCCATTATCACAATGCTCAAGGCATCATTGGATGGTCGCTTCAAGTCAAATCGCAATCCAAAATCATGATCTGTTGGAAAAGCCGAGTCGAATTCAGATACGGGAATCCATGAGGAAGAGGAGGAAGAGGAGAAAAGGGAAGCGGAGGAAGGGGAGAAAGACAAGGAAGTGGAGGAGGAAGACGAGGAGGAGGACGAGGAGGAAGCAGAGAAAGAGTAGGAAGAGGTGGACGAGGAAGAGAAGAAAGAGGAGAAAGAGGAGCAAGAGAAGGAACAGGAGAAAGAGAAGGAGGAACAGGAGGAAGAGGAATAAGAGGAGGAAACGGAGGTAAAGAAGGTCGAGGAGGAGAAGGAGGAAGAGGACGAAGAGGAGGAGAAAGAGGACGAATAAGAAAAGGAGGAAACGGAAGAAAAGAAGAAAAAGGAGAAGGAGGAAACGGAAGAGAAGGAGACGGAAGAGGAGGGAGGAGAAGGAGGAGGAGGAGGAGGAACAGGTGGGAAGGATAGTCAAAAGTAATAAAACAATTGGCAGATGGAAGAGCAGACAACATGCAACCACCTGGTGCTTCATTCATACGACTCGACGAGTCAAATGCCGCCGAATGCCAGGGGCATGGTGTCTCTATTCTATTCAACAGGTCTCACTGGTCGCTCCTGTCCAGTGCTTACGTGACTGTGGCGCCACCTATTCACTGCAGGGCAGATCGGTTTCCAGTAGAAAAGCGGTGGTTCACCTGAAGACGGTCTAATCCTGCAGATCAGCAAACCATTGTGAAGGGGAAGTGGGTATTTACAAACGGTGAATAGGCTGTGAACAGAGGCGAAAGAAAGAGCAGAAGAAGCCAGTGAGAAAAACAGAGGTCAGTGAGAAAGAGGAAAAAGTAGCTGGCTGAACAAGTTGCAGTCAAGCGATAAAAGAAGAGGCCACAGAGAAAGGTGGCCACTCTTCTTGCTATCTGTGGATTTTTTGTTATTGGCGAACTTTATTTTTTCAACGACTTTAATGCCACCTATGTATATTAAGTGTCTAAATACAACCAGTGGCGGATTTAGCTATAGGGTTGGGGGCGGAAAGTCCCGCCGCCTCTCTTGGTTATATGCCGACGCCCCTCAGACCTGACCCTTAGGGAATGGACTGCCAGAATGTGGCGCCCCTCTGGAAATGCTCTTGCCCTCCCCACGCAAGCAACCCTGGAGCCGCCACTGAGATACAAACATCGAAAGATGGACTGAGGCCAGTAGGAATTAAGTTAGGCAAGTTGCCAGTGAGAGGTAGAGGAACTGGCCATAGGGAGATGGAAAGAGGCAACGCAGAAGCCAGGGAAGTGGCAGGTGGAAGAGATTTGACATTTCTCTGTTTTCATTGGATAAACTGCTACGCACTGAATACACACGTTGGCAGCGCTCGGAAGCAGATGCCAATGTTTCAGCATCAGAAGGTGAGGCTGGCAGACAGATAGATGCTCAACGGAAGCCATAGTGTCAACAGCATTGGGTCACAACGGACGTCTTCAACGAACTGCCCTTCCACGCCGACCTCACTCTTTCATTCATATATATTTTATTTGCTTACTTATAGCACAACTCAAGATCAATATATATATATATACCATATATACACATGCACGTAAATTTATGTACTCTATAAGGAATATATAAGGGATGCGGTGGTGTAGTGGTATGGTCGTTGCCTCGTAACCGGAGAGTCGCGGGTTCGAATCTGCCTCAAGCCACTGCGTGGCGACCTTGGACAAGTTGCTCAACTGCAATTGTCTGTGAGGAAGGCAACGGGAAAACACCTCACTCATCTCATCCCAGGGAGGCATAAAGCCAATGGAGCTGCCTTCGGGCAGAAAACTCATCATCATCATCATCGTCATCATCATCATCATAAGGAATATATATAATGCATATACACCACACATTTATATACGATATATATTTATATGAGTGTCGTACATATTCTATAGTATTTACATAAGAGTTTATATGTATTTGTGTGTAATATGAAACAAATAATTACTGTCCTCTGCTCCATCATACCTTAAGGACTTCAGGTGCGTCTTGGTTTCTTCGGTCCCAGGCCTTGGCTTTCTCCGGTCGGCTGTCCATAGATCCCTCACTGTCCCTCATATGTGTACCTCTACGGCTCAGCGCAGAAGCTTTGCCTATGTTGGACCTACCGGCTGGATTAGTCTTTCCTGTGAGTTGCGCTTGAGCTCCTCAGTTTGCCCCTTCCGCAGTTTCGCAAGCATCTGAAGTCTGTCTTATTTGACAGTGGTTTCACTGATCTGGGTCGGGAGCGAATCTGATGAGTTTGTTCTTGAAATGGCGCTTCATAAATTTCAAAATACACTTACAATTACAATTGCGTCCAGCTGTTTCTGAGAAATTTTCCCAAAGCATTAAAATTAAATTTTTTATCGTTGGACATTTCGCCTGTCATATATTATTATGTATAATCTTTCGATAGTTTTCGTTGACTGAAAAGTACCTTTGCCGCAAAGAACTTGCCAATGTTGATACATTTATTTTGCATATACGTATCTACCTACGTGGTGGTGTAATGGTATGTTCGATGCCTCGTAACCGGAGGGTCGCGGGTTCGAATCTACCTCACGCCACTGCGTAGCGACCTTGGACAAGTTGCTCACCCATAGTTGTCTGCGAGGAAGGCAACGGGAAACCACCTCACTCATCTCATCCCCGGGTGGCATAAGCCAATGGACCTGCCCTCGGGCAGAAAACTCATCATCATCATCTACCTACTGCAGTGTATGAATGTGTGGTTATGTTTGATTATGCATGATTATGCTTCTACGTTTCCGTTGTACTTTGATGCAGCAGACATGGACAACCAACGAGTAGTGCCCACAGTATCCGTTGAAACTCTGTAATTTGGGCATTTAGTCTTGGTAAGGTAGGGTAATCGCCTCTGAATCTAATGGCAATCGAAGGTGTATTCATAGACCTTTGGCGAACACAGCTGTGCGGCTACATCACAAAAGAAGAAAGTACGAAGTGCAAAACGATGAATACAGACAAAATAAAAAGATTAACTTTAATGAAATCAACGGCCTTTGATGCCTTAAGATGTCGCTAAACGATTGCATTTGTCGTCGACAGCTATGTGATGGTACATAGTAAGGTAATGTAACGTAAGGTAGGCGTAGGCAAAGGCAGGTTATTGCTCCCTTATTACAGGTCTTATCAACCCTTAATAGCAACTTCCTATATAGAACATAGGGGGCCATATGTTCATATAAAACCTAAGGGAACATTGTCGTATGAGCATATGGCGTCGCTATGGGGGACATTAAGTAAGTAATTAAGTATATTCTTTATTAACCAATGGCCAATCGCACATCGCTTAGTCTTGAGCTGTGTGGCGCTTGGGTTGAAGGATATTTGGGCTAAAGCGCAAACAGTGATAGCAAATCAACAAATGAACAGCAGATGACATGGTATAATCATCTTACATCAAGAGTTGAATCCCGAGCGCTGCCGTGAAAGACCCACGCATGACCAATCAGCCACGGTGGGATGCCATCGCGTGATGCCACAAAGCGACGGTCTCCAAATGCGGCATCCGACGAAGCCATGCACGAGCGTCCGAGGTGTTTACTGGACCAGATCCTTTCCATTTCCGGTCGCTTCATCCGCCGATCGACTTCCGTCGACGGAGGATTTCGAGTCAGACGTCATTTTCCAGTTGAGATCCGTCGGTACATCTGACTGGATTATCGCGATCGTCCTTCGAAATTTGACGGCTTATCTCCGCAGTGACAGATCCCGACAACCAGCGACCAGCTCTTCTTTGATGTAACAGACATGGACAGCCAACAAACAGGGCCTACAGTTTCGTAATCGTAATCGTAACCTTAAGATTTCTACAGCGCCCAACGAAAGCTAAGTCGCGGGAACCAGCTTATTCACAGGAGCTCAGTCAAAATAAAATTGATAGGCAGGAAGGGTTCGGCTCCAGGTCAAGATCCAGGAGTCAGACAGTCGGACGGCTACAGTGGATGGTGTTTGAAATTGAAGCGAGAAGAGAGATAAGGGGAAGAGGAAGAATCAGGATGAGATTTTTGGAAAAGAAATGTTTTCAGTCTTGTGTGAAAGACCAGCGCAGAAACTGAAAGAGGTGAAGTGTTGGTGAGTTCGTATGATGGATCAGATAATTGTCGTAATTCTGGCGGGAGTTTCCTCATCCCTTTTATGCAGTGGATTCGGACAACCAACGAACAGTCAATAGCTTCCGTTGTCTTTGATCCAAAGAACGGTTCCTACGTTTCCGTTGTACTTTGATGTAACAGACATGGACAACCAACAAGTAGTGCCCACAGTATCCGTTGCTCTTTGATGCAACAGATTCGGACAACCAACAGACAACAGTGCAACTCTTTCCGTTGTTCTTTCTAAGGCTCTGACTGTCTCAGTATATGTACACAGAAACCGAGGAAAGCTGACTTTTTGCCGCTGCTGGATCCAGACTACGAAACTCTTATCCGACACAGTATTCGCTCTGCAAAGTCTGTGTTGGCTTTTAAATCTCGACTAAAAGCTTCCGTCTTCCTGAGCAAATTTTCTCCGTTGCCTTCGCTATTGTCTCGCTAGTTTTTCGCTTTGTATAACCTTGGATTTCGTCGATAATACTTCGCAGCGACTATAGATTGATGCATTGTGAATTTTTACAATGGTGCTACAGAATTTTCAGACTACACTAGGAAAGGGTCAAATTTTATATTGACCTTTAACCTTGTAGTTTAAAATTCCATAACTGGTAAGTAACTCTCTCTCTCCCTCCCTCTCTCTCTCTCTCTCTCTCTCTCTCTCTCTCTCTCTCTCTCTCTCTCTCTCTATCTCTCTCTCTCTCTCTCTCTCTCTCTCTCTCTCTCTCTCTCTCTCTCTCTCTCTATCTCTGCCTCTGTATACCTAGCTCTACTTGTCTCTCCATCTGTCTCTGTCTCTCTGTCTCTCTATCTCTTTCTCCAACTCTGTCTCTCTGTCTCTCTGTCTCTCTGTCTTTCTTTCTTTCGCTCTCTCTCTGTCTCTCTCTCTCTCTCTCTCTCTCTCTCTCTCTCTCTCTCTCTCTCTCTCTCTCTCTCTGTCTCTCTATCTAATCTCTCTCTCATTCTCGCTCAGACCTATGAACTAACAAGAGAACTGCAAGCGTGATTGACAGCAGAACTCATTAAAGGTCAAGTGAAGGGGATTCTTAATATCGTGAGTTCTCTGCTCAGTGGATGAACATCACGTTGCTCCAGTTATGGCCCTAGAATATGTTGAGCACGCAACCACGAAGGATGCGCTGCGTGTCTCCATGGACACGCACATTGCTGTATCAGCAACGGGGAAGCATCTATCTGTCTTACACGCCGATAATGAAGCAGATGCATGCATGCCTTGAGTCGTCCTGTCCTCTCTGCTGCTGCTGCTGCTGCTGCTGCTGCTGCTGTTTGATATGCACGCATCTTCAATTAAATAGAGCTTAGCGATTCTCATGCATCATTTGCTTTTTTCGTGACAAATAAAAAGGTAGCGTATCTTTTTACACCATAAGTGACCAATAAACAAAAGGTAAAGGTAAAAAGGTAAAGGGATACGCCGCTACAGGTTAAGTTAACAAACTTGTCTACACGCCTATGTAGAAACTTATCAGAAACAAATAAAGCTAAAGGTAGCACTCTTCTCTAGGCAGCCTTGTAGAACTCCTCCTCCTCTTCCCATGACAATTAAATTAAATTAAATTTAATTTAATTTAATTATGCCGTGCCGAACTATGGCGCTAAATGCAATCACAGAGACATTGCAACAAATGAGGCAATGTGTCTGGTGTACAGAGCAGGAATATGGATGTGCTAGCTCGCAGCTAGCTAGCACTGGTACGCGATGGTGTAGTGGTATCGTCTTTGCCTCGTAACCGGAGGGTCGCGGGTTCGAATCTGCCTCAAGCCACTGCGTGGCGACCTTGGACAAGTTGCTCACCTACAATTGTCTGTGAGGAAGGCAACGGGAAACCACCTCACTTATCTCATCCCCGGGTGGCATAAAGCCAGTGGACCTGCCTTCGGACAGAGAACTCATCATCATCAGCTCGTATAATAAAGATCCGGAATTCGCAATGTACATGAGGAGGCTGTAGCTTATGTTCCGAGTGAAGATCAAACCAGAGTCTTCGAATAACTTATAAATTTAGATTTCTTTCCTGAGCGCAACCCTCGCCGGTGAAGCACCTCCAAGACAAAAGAAAAAAATATTGGAATCTGGATGAACATTTACGACTTGTGACCAGTAACTATAACATGATATCATGTCATGTGGCTGTAGTCATAAAATTTATTTATAGGCTTATAACTAGGATATTAATAGCGCGTTGTTTCTGCCATTAAAGTGGAATGTTTATTGGAAATTCCTGTTCTCTTTTGTGTAAATTCTTGTATCGCTGTATAATATCTTTTTTCACAAAATTGTCCCGCGTCAAATTGTCCGGTTACCGTTTGTTCTTGCCTTTCTATACTATATCTATTACCATTTCTTTTAACTATTACTGTTTCAGGTGTTAGTTCTTACCGTTTCTTAGCTGTTAGTTCTTGCCGTTACTTAGCTGTTAGTTCTTACCGTTACTTAGCTGCTAGTTCTTACAGTTTCTTAGCTGTTAGTTCTGATCGTTACTTAGCTGTTAGTTCTTATCGTTACTTAGCTGCTAGTTCTTACCGTTTCTTAGCTGTTAGTTCTTGCCATTTCTTAGCTGTTAGTTCTTACCGTTTCTTAGCTGTCAGTTCTTACCGGAACGAGTGCGAGGAAGGTGGTCGCATAGCGATCACATCAACCTTTGGCTACATCACCAGCTACGGTTCTCGTCGTACAATAGTGACTGGTCCCATCGGCTACGGCATAACGACCACTCCTCAGCCGCTATCAGGAGCCGACGAGCCCTACCCCTGTCCCCTCGAATTCAACTTCCACTGGGGCCAGAGGATTAACTTCACCCTCTTCGATTTCGCCCTGCGTAACCGAACGAACACCGTGGAGTCGGGTACTGGCCTCGAGCACGCGGACCATGGTACGAAACTATGCAACCGGTACGCAGTCATCGAGGAACCGACGACCGGAAATACGATTACGATCTGCGGAACCGGAAGGAGCGGAGACCGCGAACGACACGTCTACGTTTCGCGCTCGAATCTCGTCCGTCTGAAACTGACGCCGTCAGTTCTTGCGAGATTTCTACTGAAGTTTGAAGGTGATACTGATCATCAACAGCATCATCATCGTCGTCGTCGTCATCATCATCATATCATCATGAACAACAACGACAATGCTGCTATGAGCTTTGTCTTTCTCAAGACAACCATCGTCGTCGTAATCATCATAGTCATCATCACCATCAACAACAGCATCATGATCGTCATCGTGACTGTTATAGTCATCATCATCATCATCATCATCATCATCGTTATCAACAACATCATTATTAACAACAACAACAACATCGTTATCATAATTGTCATCATCGCAGTCGCCTTCATTATCATAATCAAATCATAATCGTCGTCGTAGTCACCACAACAGCACCCACCCTTGGGAAACATCTGTTTCCCTTTCTCAATATCATATGGCACCATTGTATCTAAGGCAGGAAAGCCGGTCATGCGCCACATAAATTTCCATCGGTGCCCACCGCAGTCAGGGTTCGCGGTCTGGTGCAGGTGCGCGCATTCGATTTAGGCAACAAATCGGGGGCAGACGGGCGCTACATAAATGCCAAACTCATTAGCGCCACGGAGCGGCGGATTTACGAGGCGATTACAGGAGTGGCGGCCGTTCTTTTCTTGCTACAGTTACGGGTTGTGGCGATCCAGCTCTGCCCGCTGATGTGCATATCAAGCACCAGGTGGATCGGTTGATTGCCTTCTGCAATAAGACGGGCGAGTCGTTTGTTCTCGTCTGTGACGGCGATAGATGGAAGGGAGAAGTACGAAACTGCTCCTCCTCCTCCTCTTCTTCGTCGTCCTCCTCCTCCTCTTCGTCCTCAACGACGAAAAGAGGTTCGACGTTTGTTGCTTAATCAGTCCCGTTTGTATAGCGCCTTTTGTGGGCCATCTGGTGGCGGACTGTGCGATGAGCAACAGTTTAATCAGAGCTGATCGCGATTCAGTCTGAGTTGAGTTGAACTTGACTTGGAAAGAGCGGGATTGACTAGGAGTAATGTAAGTCAGTGTCACGTCATCTGCTGTTATGAATGACATGTGATGTCATAGGATGTATTGCAATGCAGAGTGATGTCATGGGATGTCGTGTAATGCGGTGTGATGTCATGGGATGTCCTTTCTTCCTTTTTTCTTCCTTCCTGCCTGCCTTCTTGCCTTCTTTCTTTCCTTCCTTCTATCCTTCCTTCCTGCCTGCCTTTCTTCCTTCTTTCGTTCGTTCCTTCCATCTTTCTTTCCGTCCTACCCACCGTTCTTCCGTCCTCCATCCTTCGTGTACCCCACTCTTCAGCTGCTTCCTGTCCTTCCCCTCCAAGGGGTCAATTGAGACCCGAACTGTTGCTTCTCGTTGGAGCCAATTCCGCCGACGCCAATTCTAGTGATGTCCAACTCAGCAGTTGACAAAGAGACAGACGTCTTGCAAATAGTAATTGAATACGAAGCTCGGCTTAATCCTTCGTTTGGCCGAATGAATCGCAGGCTGCTGCGGCAGTAGGCGAATGCTCGGGTTTTGCGTTCAATTGCATTGTTAAAGCAGTCCACGATCGATAGAGACGTAAATTACGCAGCCAAAGTCATGTATTCTACATGAATACAGAGAGAGAGAGAGACAGACAGACAGACAGACAGACACACACACACACAGACAGACAGACAGATACAGAGAGAGAAAGACAGACAGACAGACATACAGAGAGGGAGAGGGAGACAGACAGACAGTCAGAGACAGAGGCAGAAACAGACAGACAGACGAACAAACAGATAAATAGACGACAGAAGCAGAAGGGAAACAATAAGCATGCAAGAGAGAGAGAGAGACAGAGAGAGAAAGAGAGAGTGAAAGAGAGAGGGAGAGTGAGAGAGAGAGAAAGAAAGAGAGGGGGAGAGACACAGAAACAGATGGAGACAGATGCAGAGAAACATACAAATAAACAGACAGATAGCGAACCATGCAGACAGACGGACAGACAAAACACAACGACGAATACAGACAGCGACAACTAACAGGCAACGCCTTAGAGGATAGCACTTAGAGTTGTCTCAGGCAACAGGTGCAACGGGGACTCTGGCAGTTGTTCAGTGGTTGCACGTGTTGTCCAACGGTGACAACTGACGCATGTCAATTGCGGCTCGAGCTCTTAATCCACCAATCAACTCTTCCCCTAATTTTTCTATCGACAGAGTAATAATAGTCGCTATCATATGAGCACACAGTCTAGGGCAGAAAGTACCGTCGTAAGGTAAGGTAATAATAGGTAATAGAAGGTACCGCCGTAAGTTAAGGTAATAGGCTAATAGAAGGCATCGCAGTAAGGTAAGGTATAATAATAATAATAGGCTAACAGAAGGTACCGTCGTAAGGTAAGGTAAAGTAATATTAGGCTAATAGTAGGTACCGCCGTAAGGTAAGGTAATAATAGGCTAAGAGAAGGTATCGCAGTAAGGTAAGAACAATAATAAGCTAATATAAGGTACCGCCGTAAGGTAAGGTAAGGTAAGCTGCTCGGGTAAGGTTAGGCTGGGTAAATTGGAGTGACTTAAGGGCATCGATCCATCATTTATCACACACCTTTAATAGACTTGGTTTAAGAGATGATGAATCTTTTGGCTTAAGCGCACACACGACGCGGCGACCTAACAACAGGATATCTTTTTAAGATAGTCGGAACTCAGTTATTCGTCATGTATCTCTATCAATGACAGGCATGATCCTGAGGTTGAAGAAGAACTATTCGGTTGCTATAGTTTGAACACTGGGAGCACGCTAGCCGATTTTAGCGGCGCTATATAAATTTACAATTACAGTTACAACTAACTGTGACCTACGACGTTGTAACTGTAGTTGTATTTGGGAATTTATATAGCGCTGCTTAGAAAGAAACATCAGATGCGTTCTTTACGCTAAACAAAACAATGTCAAACGTCTTTAGTAACAGAAAGTTCATCAGTAAGTACGGCTCAGACAACTGGAGAGGGTCACCAGTGATGGGCTCCCGCTGACACGTAGAGCCCAACCAAGGGATTGTTGTTATTTTTGTTGTCGCTGCTGTTGCTGTTGTTGCATTTGTTGCTGCTGTTGTTGGTGCTGTTCCATTTGTTGTTGCTGTTATTGCTGCTGTTGTTGTTGCTGCTGCTGTTGCTGTTGTTGTTGTTGCTGCTGCTGTTGCTGCTGTTGCATTTGTTGTTGCTGTTGTTGCTTCTGTTGCATTTGTTGTTGCTGTTGTTGCTGTTGTTGCTGCTGTTGCATTTGTTGTTGCTGGTGTTGCTGTTGTTGCATTTGTTGTTCTTGCTGTTGCGATTGTTGCATTTGTTGTTGTTTTGTTTTAGTTGGTTTGTTCATTTGTTAGTTGAAATCACTCTGCTTGAGGCACTGACGAAGTCTCTTAGCGGCTCGACTCACACAAGTGCATGCAGACTTGTACAAATTAATTTGATGGAGTCCTTTTCTTCTTCTCTCTCCTCCTCCTCCTTCTTCTTCCGCTCCTCATTTTCCGCATCCTTCTCCGTTTTCCGCTTCCAGAGGAAGAGGCAATCGTATCTTGAATGGACGCAGTTCTTCCATGTAATGGAAAAAAGGAAGTGCGGAGATAAGGCTCCCGCGCATGCGCACAGCCACGCGGATGGGCGTGCAACAATTAGAGTGATGCAAATAGGACAACAGAACGCAGCGGATGGCAACCGGAAGTGAGGGAGAGAAGGAGAGAGACAGAGACAGAGGCAGAGCGGAGTGGGGAGGATGGAGAGGAATGGAGGAGATTCAATAGACAGACATCCAATAGTTGACGTTGAGGATGTAAAGAGATAGACAGACAGACAGACAGACAGGCAGACAGACAGACAGACGGACGGACAGATGGATGGATGGACAGACAGACAGACAGACAGATACAGATACAGACAGACAGACAGATACAGACATACAGATACAGACAGAGTGAGAGTCAGCAACAGAAACAGAGCGACATTTGGAGAAAGAGATAGAGACAAGGAGAGAGAGAGAGACAGACAGACAGACAAAGGGAGGAGGGTGGGAAGATAGAAAGCGATGGGGGAGATGGAACTAAGAGGGGAATCAATCGTAGTCGTTGTTTTAAATTTGATTTTTGTCGACGGTCCTTTTTTATCTGAATTTACCACCAAGTCAGCGTTTATCAAAGCGACGTTCCATCATTCCAGTCGACCGCTCCTTCTCTCCGATTCGAATGTCTCCTTCTTTCGCCGTCTCAATGACTTTGCCAGTCTGCCCCTCGATATGCCTTTCCAACTGCCTGTATGTCCGCCTCTCTCTCTCTCTCTCTCTCTTTCTCTCTCTCTCTCTCCATCTTGCTGCCTATGCCTACCTGCCACTCAATTTGCCTTTCTAACTGCCTACCTGCCTGCCTGCCTGTCTGCCTGCCTGTTTGCCTGCCTGTCTGTCTGTCTGTCTGCCTGTCTGTCTGTTTGTCTGCCTTTCTGTTTGTCTGCCTGCCTGTATGCCTGCCTGTTTGCCTGCCTGCCTGTCTGTCTGTCTGTTTGTCTGTCTGTCTGTTTGTCTGCCTGCCTGTTTGCCTGCCTGGCTGTCTATCTGTCTGTCTGTCTGTGTGTCTGTCTGTCTGTCATCCTCCATCTGCTTGCTTTCATGTGCATATCTTTTAACTTCCTTCCTGCTTTCATGTGCGTAACTTCTAACTTCCTTTCTCTGTCTCAGACGGCTAGTCTGTCTTTCTGTCTTTTCGTCTGCCTATTGTACCGTCTCTTTGTCTGTCTGCCTCTTTCTGACTCCCTATGTCTGCTTGTTTTTATTTTCGTAAGTCTATTCCACTCTTTCTCTTACAATCTTCATTCTCATCTCTATTCTCTGCATCGTCTGCTTCTCCCTTCCATCTGTAAGTCGCGATCTACGTCTGTCTGTCTGTCTGCCCTTGTCTCAGTGTGCATGAATGCCTGTGTGTGTCTGTGTGTGTCTGTGTATCTCTGGGTGTCTGCGCGTGTCTGTGTGTCTGTTTGTGTCTGTGTCTGGTTATCATTCACACTGGGACAAGGATAGATGGACAATCTGTTATTGTTTCAGTGTGGATGAATTTCTTTTTCTGAGTGTATGTGTGTCTGCGTATGCCTGTGTGTCTACGTGTATGTCTGTGTGTCTTTGTTTCTGTGTCTGTGTTTGTCTGTGCGTCTGTGTATCTGGCTGTCATTCACACTAAGACAAGGACAGTTAGACAATCTGTCCTTGTCTCAGTGTGGATGAATTTCTTGAGTGTATGTGTGTCTGCGTGTGTCTGTGTATGTATGTGTGTGTCTTTGTGTCTGTGTGTCTGCCTGTCTATCTGTCTGTTCGTTTCCTCTGGTGCTTCGTTTATCATCAAAGACCATCTGCCTCGTCTTCCTTGGAATCGGTCCCATCCATAACCACTGTCCATAACCTGCTGTTCCATAGCTGCGGCAGCTGGTAACAAGGCCGCACAGAGATGCGCCTAACATCCTGCGTTTGCGATGTCCATGAGCCACCATCCACTGGGCAGACGACACAGAGGACAGGCCACACTCTTCAAAGTAATGTCTGCCAAGGGCAACACTAGTCGTGAAATTTCTGATCTCAGATAACATGCATTATTGCCTGTCGCCACAAAGTTTAGTCAAATTACTTCAAAACGTCATGGCTATGTATGTATGCATGTATGCATGTATGTATGTATGTATGCATGTATGTGTGTGTATGTATATACGTATGTATGTATGTATGTACGCATGTATGCATGTCTGTATGTATGTATGTGTGAGTGTATGTACTTATGCTGACTGACTGATCCACTGATTGATTTAGTGATTGATTACTTTATTGATTGATTGATGGATTGATTGATTGAGTGATTGACTGGCTATCTGATTAACTTATTTACTGACTGATTGACTTACTTACTTACTTATTTACTGACTGTCTGGTTGCATGACTGACTGACTGACTTGGCGCTCAAACTCGACATCACAAACTTACATGTTTTCGCATAGAGCCCAGGCGACGAAGTTGATTAAATAAATTAATTAGGCGTAGGCCTACGAATAATTAAAACTTTGTACTGTTTTAGTCTCTTCCGATTCTACAAAAGAAGAAGGCCTAAGAGATATCCTAGGTCTGCCACACATTGGTAAGGGAAAGTTTCTTGTACTGATCTGATCAAACGAATGTTTGCTAAATGCTGACCGACACCGATTTTGCTAGAAGTGTTACTGATACACAATGTCTAGTTTTAATGCACAGTAACTTTGACCGACAACTAGACAGTTAGTGTCAGGTAAAGCTTGCCTAATCGTAATCGTAATCGTTTGACCTGCTTTTGCCAATTTATCTTTGCCTGGATGTTGTATGAAACTGGACATCTTTTCAGTTAATGCCTACATTCACAACTAAATACACAATGAAAACCGCGCAGCGGGGACCAGCAGCTTCACAGGTGCTCAATCAAAACAAAATCGATAGGCAAAAGGGTTCGGTTCCAGGTCAAGATCCAAAAGTCAGACGGAGAGACAGCGTGGCTGCTACGTGGGGGGTGGTGTTTGGGGTTGGAGATGCAAGTCTGTCAGTCCACATGTCAGGTACAATTTTAGATTGTCTAAAGCCGCATGTTTTCGAATCTGTACTTCATCACCGTTGATAGGTTTATTAGGTGCTGTATTAAAAAAATTAGATGCTAACTATATGCGTACAATATGCCATTATATAGCACTTTTGAAATACTACAAGGCTTTATATGAATGTCCCGGTTGCGTTCTGGATACAACTTCGCGTTGTGGATGACTCAACCCAGTTCTACTCTCAGAGTCATCCGCATCACTGCCTCTTCTGTTATAGACGTAAAATGGCCGATCTGCACCATCTCTACTCATAGAGTCCGTTCTGTTCCTTTTCTTCCCCTTATCTGTCTTGCAGCTCCGATTGCAAACACCACCCACCTTAGCCGTCTGACTGCCTGCCTGCCTGACTCTTGGATCTTGACCTGGAACCGAACCCTTCTTGCCTATCGATTTTGTTTTGACTGAGTGCCTGTGAATAAGCTGGTCCCCGTGACGTGGCAATCGTCGATTGATGCTTCATGGATTTTGATAACGGCGTTATAGAAGTCATCTGATTACAATTGTCTAGAATAGGTTCGAAATTCGCCACCGTTCGCAAGCACCCGCAGACATAAGGATGGCTTAAAATGGAGTTGTAGATTGATAGTTAAACACTGTTCTTGACAGACAGACGGACGGACGGACAGACAGACAGACTGGCAGGTAGGCATACAGACAAGCAGCCAGAGAGACAGACAGGCAGACATACAGACAGATTTTCAGGCAGGCAGAAAGACAAATGAACAGATATGTGCATCTCATCTTAATTAATCTTGCTCTAGTTTAGCCACAGAGATGCGCACCGTCTTGTCGAGCATGACAGCAGAAGTGTCTGACAACATTGATTACCCTTTATGACGTGGGGCACGGTAGCCGATTGGTTAGAGTGCTCGGCTTGTAACGCGGAGTGTATAGGTTCGAGCCTCCCCTCGGACGGTTGCTGTGTAGGAACCTTAAGCAAGTCCTTCACACACAATTGCCAAGCGCCATCGAATGATGCTTAGTCATTAGATAGTGGCGCTTAATAAATGCAGAATTAATAATATGATCAGACAATTTATGTCTGCTTGGCCACACTGATTCTAAGAAGACAGTCTATGGTTAGAAGTAAAATGCTGTGATCAGACTGTGACTGGATAGGCTTAGGGGCCAAAATAGAAGCTTAAACGAGACGAGAAATCAAATTACCTCATCAGTGATGACATTTGCAAAGACCGATAAAACAGACCATAAACGAAGACGATTAAAAGTCAGGTTCGGTACCTGGTTAAGATGAGATGCATATCTGCTCATCTGTCTTTCTGCCTGCCTGAAAATCTGTCTGTATGTCTCTCTGCCTGTCTCTCTGGCTGCTTGTGTGTATGTCTACCTGCCAGCCTGCAGGCCTGCCGAACTGCAAGTCTGCCTGTGTTTCTGTCTTCCTGTCTGCCTGTTTCTCTGTCTATTTGTCTATCTGTCTGTGCCTTCCTTCCACTTATTGTAGTTCTACCTGTCTCTTTGCCTGTCTGTGTTCGTCAACTTGGATCACCATAAAAGCTCCGTGGTTTTTATGAATGGTGCTATTGTTCATCAAGAACAACAGTGCCACCTGTAAGCAACTAACGCTCAGATTATTGGAGAACTTGAAAAGATAATTGGAAAAGTCACCACTGGCTGGCCCTCGCACACGCGTGGAACTCAACGGAGTCTCATCCAGCGTGAACCGTGGAGTTGATGATGAAATGATGATAATGACGATGATGATGATGATTATTATTATTATTATTTCTATTGTTGTTGTTATTATTGTTGTTGTTATTATTATTATTATTATTATGACGAATCCCAGTCGTAAGTTTGTAAGTCTTTCAACGAGTCGCTAATAATCTCTTATGTCCTTTCAACGTCTTCTTTATTTGATTTCTTACTTCGACTCTCCTTTCTTAGGAAGACGGCGAACAAGTGTATATCATTTCTTATGATAAACTTCGAACAATTATCCAACACTATTCAAATTGACTCACTGAAACACACATGCTCCTGCATACCCGTTTAATGAAGTAACTTAGAGCAGAGCCCCGGTGGTAATACCTTCGACTATGCCTCAGGAACTGCCTGCCTCGTGTCGCCTCCTAAGACGACATATATTGGTACTGAGCAACATCTGACAAAGAACCGGTTTTCATGCACGACATTGGATTTTTCTTGTCCAATTAGCAACGATACTCGCCAAAATAATAAGTTCTCTGGGCAAAACGAGCTTATTCTTGTCATACCTATACAATGTAGACTTTGCGATTCGTTCCCGGGGCAACCTCACACCTAATCCCTCGGCGAATTGGAGCACCTGCCATACACGGCGCATGCGACTGCGTCAAATTACGATGGCGACACGACTTCAATAAGCCACGGAGTCTGACAACTTTGTGCGACTTTTACTAATTAGTAATTAGTTGAACAACTAAGTAAAGATGAAAGGAGGGAAACCGAAGGAGCGGGATTAATGTTACATACAAAGACCTTCCGAAAAGCATGTATTATTGTACAGAGACTTGCCTAAGTTATTTTCAAGTATGTGTTTCATTGGCTTTAAAAAGACTTATGATTTTGTTTGTTATCGCAGCCTCTTTGCATTTGTGCAAGTAATTATGCATGTATGGAAATATTTATGCATACAAATAATATTATGTCTCATATATATATGTACATATATACATATATATATATTGAGTTATGCGTGCGCTGTTGTATACATATGATGATTTTGTCCTCTGATATATGTGCATACAAATAATATTATGTCTCATATATACATACGTACATATATATAAAAATATATATATTGTGTGTTATGCGTGCGCTGTTGTATATATATATATATATATGATGATCTTGTTCTCTGATCAGGTATGTCGATCGCAATAATATTGGGCGTTGCCATGGTAACGGTCGTCTACGTGGCGATCATAATGGTCTGCGCTCTACACATTCGCAGGTAAGAAACAGGCGGAGATGGAAATGGAAGAGGACGAGGGAGTGAAGGAGTAGAGGAAGAGGAAGAGGACCAGGAGGAGGAGAAAGTGGAGAAGCACGAGGAGGAGATGGGAGAAGAGGAGGAGTTGGGAGAAGAGGAGGAGGAGGAGTTGGGAGAAAAACAGAGGAGGAATTAGGAGAAGAGGAGGAGGAATTGGGAGAAGAGAAGGAGGAGGAGGAGTTGGGAGAAGAGGAGGAGGCGTAGGAGGAAAAGGAGAAGGAGGAGGAGTTACATAGATAAGAGGAAGTAGAGGAACGCAAGGAACACATAAAGAGGGAAAAAGACTGAATAGAGGATGAGATGAGTGAGGATGAGAAAGAGGTGAATAAGGAGCATGAGGAGAAGAAGCACGAAGAAGACGAAGAGGAGAATATAGAGGAGGGCAAGAAGGAGTTAGAAGAACAGGATGAGGATGAAGGTGTAGAAGGTGATAACTTAGAAGATGACGGTAATTGCTTAGTGGATTTATCTATGCCTCTGAGGAGTGGGTGGTGGTTGTGGGGTAGAGCACCGCCAGCGATGATGACAACGACAACTTTCATGACGATGATAATGACTGAGGTAGAGACGATGACGACGATGGTGTTGTTGTTAAGGGTGAAGAAGGTGTAAGTCGGTCGGTGGTGGTAATGATGATGGTCGTGTTGATGACAACGAATTAAGTGGCGGTGATGATGATGGTCGTGTTGATGACATCCAATTAGCAGGCACTCTGCGTCTATAGAATTATCACATCCTGTTTATCCATCTACTGTCTCTCTCTCTCTCTCTCTCTCTCTCTCTGTCTCTGTCGCTGTCTGTGTCTGTCTGTCTGTCTGTCTGTCTCTCTCTCTATGTCTCTCTCTGTCTTTGTCTCTGTCTGTGTCTGTCTGTCTGTCTGTCTCTGTCTGTCTCTCTCTGTCTCTCTCTCTCAGCCTCTGAATCTGACCTGTCGATATGAAAGCACCTGATATGACCAGTTGGCTCATCCACTCACAGTCAGCGACGACCTGAATCCACGTGAATCTGTTTCTAGGCATTCGTTATATCCAACTGTAGGATAATTCTAACCCAGTGAAATAATCAACATGTCCGCATAAATAAATACGTACAGGAGATGGATATAATAATAATAATAATAATAAAAATAATAATAATAATAATAATAATAATAATAATAATCAGAGTAATAATAATAATAGTAGTAGTAATAATAATAATAATAATAATAATGTTAATAATAATAATAATGTTAATAGTAATAATGTTAATAATAATAATGTTAATAATAATAATGTTAATAATAATAATAATTTTAATAATAATAATGTTAATAGTAATAATGTTAATAATAATAATGTTAATAATAATAATAATTTTAATAATAATAATGTTAATAGTAATAATGTTAATAATAATAATGTTAATAATAATAATGTTAATAATAATAAAGTTAATAGTAATAATGTTAATAATAATAATGTTAATAATAATAATGCTAATAATAATATTAATAATAATGATAATAATAATAATAGTAATAATAATAATAATACAATGATATACCCAATTACCCAATTAATATGACATTGGTCATCACTACTACCGCGTCTGGGTCATACTTTGCTGCTACTTCGCATCTGTTTCGGCCACTGGTGGCGTGGAATTGGCGGCATCCAGACAGACATCAAAACACAATCCACTTCGTTCCTGCCACAGTGTCATTTTCTCATTCTGTTCTCTTCGACAATGAAACTCTGGGCCCAATTAACAACGCTGGGCTAAACTCTGAACTGTTTCGTTTTTACTCCACAGATGGCGTAAGCACTTTGTACGATCGGCGCTGAGCAAGCCGGAAGTTGACGCTAGCAACAACATGGCGACCGCGATTGCAGCGTCCGGTCTGTTCCACCCGTCGTTCAGCGGGGCAGCGCCGATGTGCTTCAAGGAGAAGGTGACTCGCACAAACTCCGGGCGCCAGTACTCGGAGTTTTTCGAGCTCCAGCGGAACGAAAATCGCTACATCGAACCGATCTATGCACCTCGAAGGATCTACGACGGTCTGGGGGGAAACGACGAGGTCTTCGGCCCCTGCGACTCGGCCGCCCATTGCAGCGGAAGCCAGGGTGACGATGGTGGCAGCCTGGAACAAGCTGGGTTGCTTCATGCGTTCAAGATGCAAGCGTTAAGTCCGAAATGCCACCCGTCCTGTGGAGTCGACGAACGGGGATTGATGGAGAGGGTGAACGAAAGAGGATTGGACACTCAGACGATGCTAAGTGGATCGCATTTATCTAGCGCAGGTCCTGACGTAGTTGCCGATAAGTCGGTCGATAATACATGAGGATTGGACACTAGGCTTTGATGCGTGACGTTACGTCTTTTGTAGCGCTAGATGAGTCGAAAGCATCACTGAAGATATGGAAACTCAGCTTAAGACGTGTCTCGTTTTCTCCCGATAGTCTAAGATATCCGAGTAAATTTTGGATTAAGTAGAGCATTCTTATAGCGCCACTATTCATTTATAAGACCACGGCTTTGTTTGCCTATAGCTTTCCGAACTTGATTTGCAATAATGAAATTGTGCAGTAAGAACAGTTCATGACAGAACTTTAATTAACTGCCACTGGGGCGCATGTTGATTTGTTGTGGTACCATTATAGCTCATTGCTAAAGCGCCGGCCTTTTTCCTCACTGGCTGAGGTTCAAATTTGGGTATGTTCTACGAAACTGACTCTAAGCTGTCGGACCACTTTCAGTCCTTCAAGACACTTTCTCCTCCGACCTGAACCTCCCCCGGATTCTGACCAACCACCGAAGCTGAAAAAAAACCAGTCTGACTCTTTCAGACTTGAATTGACATAGCGCCGGTGATAAGCTGGTCTCCCGGACGCGGCTTTTGAGTGGCTCGGAGAAATCTCGGAGATTTGCATTTAAACATACATTTACAATCTAGTTTCTAGACTACTGCTGTAGTGTACACGCTTTAGCTGAAAGATCCTTCAGTCACTGAGGATAACCCTCTGAGGCCTATTGTTGATAGATGCAGCTAATGCGCGAGAGACTACAATTATCTAACCTCACTTACCGTGCTTGACTGATAGGCTAAACAATACAAACAATTATGGCTTTGTTTTGTTCGTTTTCACTTCCGTCGAAGAGGTCAATAAGTATATGGGGTGCAGTCAGTCTACGTGACAATTTTTATCGCTGGCGTGGTAATTAAATGTATCAATTAAAGAATATCTATTGCGCCGCATAAATAACTAACCTCCAGACTAGATGGGTTGAGTGTTCTGGTCCACATAGTGGGCGTGGGTTCAAATCCCACTTCTGACAAACATATATTTTTCAGATTATCGAATATTTCTATAATTCCTTTCTTAGCATTGTAAAAATGTCTTATTAATGATTCCCTTTAAGTTTTGCGCTCTTGCCTGCATTGCAACAAGTGTGATTGAAAACCGACAATGAAGAAATATGTTTATATCATTCCTCGAACGATTTGAAACAGGCAAACGAAAACTACGTACTCTAATATTCAAGCACAATGCGCTGCACGTCTTGATCATGGAATTTCTAAAAACAATTGTCGCCCGATATGGGACTCGAACCCATGACCCTCAGATGACTGTACTGAGGAGACCAGCTTTAAAAGTCTGATGCTCTACCGACTGAGCTAACCGGGCTCACGCAATTCAAGGCAGGCATTATTAAACATTATATGTCAAATCAGTTTAAAGATAATCAAGTCTGAAAAGACAGCCACTTATGCCGTCCGGAAGTTCTACAAAGCCAGACCCTGATATGACTGGAGGTATGCTGGAGTCGATTTCGGGTGACTGTGTAGGGACCTTGAGCAAATCCCTCACTCACAATTGCTCAGTACTATTGATTGATGATTAGTCATTAGAAAGTTATGTTTAATAAATGCAGAAATAATAATAATGCCCGCATTTTGGAGGGAGCTTGCCACTGAGTTTCCCCAAATTAATTTGAGTCGGAGTCGCCTACTAATCCTGTAATCAGAAAAGTGTAAAACTTAAGCAAATGGTCTGCAACTGAAAAAGAATCAGTGGAATAATCAAGAAATTTTAAAACTCCTGAAAAAGTGACGAAACTCTGATAAACTTAGAAATGAGAGCTAATAACAGGTCATGGTTCGTTTCTGCCGAAACAAAAAGGTCGACAGATGTCGCCGAGGACTAAATAAATCGTCAGAAATTTTGACGAAAGGAATTGGTCCACAAAAGTCCAGATGGGGTCGTAAACATTATTGACATAGTTCAATAGGTCTTACTCGTGCTTTCCTTTGCAGAAACCTTCGTATCCGCCATTGGTAAAAGGCATGCATACGCGTGAGACGTCGTTCCACTGAATGTTACACTAAGCTTCGACTGAGAGTATGCTTGCTTTTAAAACAGAATTTGTCCTACGCTAGAATCGAGGCTGGCGATATCTGTTCCTGCGGCGACAACTATGGGCGATATGGAGCCTTACCGGATACGAGCTGCAACATCAAGTGTTTCCTCTGCTCAGACAATGATACTTGATGGGGAGGAAGCAATACGAATATCATCGTACACAGAGGAACATGAAAGCCAAAGCTATCCTCGTTGACGAACTGCGAACAATAGCAGATTCGTTACAGGAACGAACGAATGAATGTACGATGGAACGAATTAAATTCACGCATACACATACATACACTTACGCACATACATACATACATACAAACATACATACATACATACATTTATACATTCATACATACATGCATACATTCAAACATACATACATACATTCAACCATACATACATACATTCATGCATACATACAAACGCACACAGGCCTACATACATACATGAATACATCTATACAATATACATACACACATGCATGCACTCACACGTTTACATTAATACACACATTAGCACATTAATAAGAGCGATTGCATGCAGAAACCATTTGCAAATATCCGTGGCAGACTTACACAATTAGTTCCAGGCACCATTCCTACTCCAGCGCCAGAACCATTTCCCTTTCAGAGATCAGATGTAGACCGGCGTCTGGTTCATAAACACATAAATAAATTAAAGTCTGAGCATCGTTGAGTGATTCTTCTGGACGAGACAGGCCAAAGCCAGTCGAGTTCCTTCACCACAAGAACAATAAACCAACGTTTTTTGGGCTTAACGTAGTCAAGATGGCGTTTTCGGAAGCGTTTTATTCAGACAGTATAACAGCTACGTCCGTCCATCTGTGTCTCAGGAACAGATGTCGCCAGCATCGAGTTCAGCGTGGAACAAATTCTGTTTTAAAAGCAAGTGTACTCTCAGTCGAAGCTTAAGTGTTACATTCAGTGGAACGACGTCTAACGCGTATACATGCCTTTTACCGATGGCGGATACAAAGGTTTCTGCGAAGGAAAGAGCGAGTATAAGACGTTCTGAACTATGCCTGTAATGCGTATACGTGCCTTTCACGATCTTATTCTTTATACGGTATCTCTGGACATTTCTTCTCACTTGACGCATAATAAACGTTTTAGATCTACTTTTAGATCTTCTTTTCGATCTTCTTTTAGATCTGATCTTTAGACGGGCCTTTTACGATCTCTCCGACAGCAAATGTTCTGAACCTTTGAGAGGTAGCTTGAAAGGTGCTATGCAAATGTTAAAGATACACATATACGTGCATATATATATACAAACAGGGGCATATGTAAATACATACATGAACACGCTTCCAACCGGCACAGCAGCCATGGATGTTTTTCTGGGACCGGTTTAGCGTATACCGGTTTGCTTTAGAATTTACCCTATTATCAGGCTCGCTTAATCCGCAATCTGTTTAAATCTGCGTAAGAGGCTCCGAAACAGTCTAGTCTAATCTAAATTGAATCTAAATACATACATGCTTACATTCATACATACATACATTCATTCATACATACATACATACATACATTCATTCATACATACATACATACATACATTCATTCATACATACATACATACATACATACATACATTCATTCATACATACATACATACATACATACATACATACATTCATTCATACATACATACATACATACATACATACATTCATTCATACATACATACATACATACATACATTCATTCATACATACATACATACATACATTCATTCATACATACATACATACATACATACATACATACATTCATTCATACATACATACATACATACATACATACATACATACATTCATTCATACATACATACATACATACATGCATGCATGCATGCATACAAAGTATACGCAGCCAAAAAATCGACTGATTTTCAGGTAAAACTGTATCCTCCCCGTCGGGGAATTGAACCCCGGTCTCCCGCGTGACAGGCGGGGATACTCACCACTATACTAATGAGGATGGCTAACGCCAAACTTATTTACTATATAATATTATAGCGCCATAAATTCCTAGTTCTTATTCTTACGTCAAACATAGCTGAATTAACGAACAAATTGCCGTAATCTTGTTTTACATTCAAATTAATTAACGTCACAAGGAACTAAAAAGATCTGCGCCCAATGTGGGGCTCGAACCCACGACCCTGAGATTAAGAGTCTCATGCTCTACCGACTGAGCTAACCGGGCTCCTTGTTATCGCTTCTCAAGTAGGCCTATTCTTACAAATTATCATTTCATTGTTAGGAAAAGCACAGCGTACGAAATCTGGGCTGCTTTCCAGTCTAAGACTCTAAGCTTTGATGGCGTCCATTTTGGTGGCTCAAGAATTCGAGTTCCGATCAAATCTACGCCGATTTAGGTCACTGTATGCGACGTTTTGAAATAATTAAAATGGCGGTCGATTTGAATTGAAATTCGATGGTTTTCAGAGGCGGAAAACAAACGACGAACCAGAAGTGATCGTAATCGTAAACTCGAAATTTCTAAAGCGCCGCTTAAAAGCCTAGCGCATGACACCGGCTTATTCACGAACGCTGCGTCAAGTCAGTGAGGTTGTCCAAAGATGCCACGTCAAGAACCGATGAGAAAGAACGCGTCCTTCAAGTAACCGTGCATGTAGTAATTGCAAATATCTGCAGTCAGGGACCTGTATGTGCTACTAACTTTGGCCGAAGATTTGTTGGGAATGGTGGGTGAAATGCCGGTTATTTACTCGAACTGACTCATTTTGTAACATATCACGGACTGTTCCACGAGAGCCCGTCGTCACCGAGCAAGTGGAGACATGTCAACTCATGGTGCAAGATCACACGTACGGGGAACTAGCTCACATGGTAGAGCGCTCGCTTAGCATGCGAGAGGTACGGGGATCGATACCCCGGTTCTCCAAGTTGTTTTAAACTTTAGCCATAACCTGAAATTTGACCGAATTTCTTCTAACTACGTTTTCATTTAAAATCATCTTTCAGAAAATTAAGAAAAACGTTATGTGTCTCTTCTAGAGAAAAAATCTAGAGAACCGGCGTATCTATAAAAACTGAAAAAGTTGTGTGACATATTAAACAAATTATGATGTAATACCTAATACCTAATACTAGATTAGATATTAGTAAACATATAAGATATTAGAAGTCAGGCATAAACAGCCAGAAATACCCACTGACTGAAGTAAAATTATTTTCTCCCCGTAGGAGAATTGAACCCCGGTCTCCCGCGTGACAGGTGGGGATACTCGCCACTATACTAACGAGGATTCACACCTAAATCCACATGTAGATAAGCCTATCGTAATCTTAATCGTAAACGTAATATCGAGATTTCTACATCTCCCAAAGAAAGCTTATTCACAGGCGCTCAGTCAAAACCAGGTAAAAGGGGTTCGGTTTCAGGTCATGATCTAAATGTGAGACGGAGAGACAGCGTGGCGGCTACGGTGGGTTATGTTTGTGATTTGGAGCGGACAGAGAGATAAGAGGAAGAAGAGGAGTCAGGATAGGATCTGTGAAAGAGGAGCCTACTATACATTACGGCGCTGTAATATCCTAATGGCCATACGTTTTATTCTTACGTCAAATTTTTAGCACGACTTTAAGCCGTAGTTGTAATAGAAACTGCCGTAAGCTATGGATTGCACTCATAATTAACTTCACAAGAATCTAAAAGACCTGCGCCCAATGTGGGGCTCGAACCCACGACCCTGAGATTAAGAGTCTCATGCTCTACCGACTGAGCTAACCGGGCTGTTGCCAAATGGCGTACGATTATTCTTAGTTACCCTCTGAAACAAAGATTTTATAACATTTCGAAAAGCGAAACAGTATTTCCCAGGAAAGATGCGCCGCAAAAGACCTTTTTTCAGCACTGGCGATTTGACTGCAGCTCATTCGCCCACTGATCAAAGCTTCACTGCACCAATCACCGCTTTACAACAATCTTTCTCGGTCGGTGAAGAACACTGTGACCGATCGGTAGAAATTTCTGAAAGAAATCACCGTAAAGTTTTGGTGGTTATTCAATTTGCAGAAACGTGCCACCTTCCCATCTGAGAATTGAACACCGATCTCAGACATGACAGGCGGGATACTCAGCACTATACTAAGAAGGATTCATGCTTAATTCTATACGCATTTACTATATATTATTTTTCAACTGTATAATCCTTCTAGCCATAAGATCTATATTCGTATTCTTACGAGACATCTTTTGTTCGATGCCAACCCTCCTTTATCGTGGTTCGAACTGGCACCACCCGAACACAGCAGTGGCGGAGTTAAGCCGTGCCTGTTTATCTGTAGTTGCTGTTTAACGACGCTATGCCATAACGAAGATGATTGGCGTCGCCCTCCTCCTTTAGCCAGGCTTGGGACTGGCACCGCCGCAGTGCGGCAGTGGCGGAGTTAAGACGTGCTTGAATTTGTTAGGCACTATATATAATAGATAACTCTCCTGTATATAGGCCTATTCTGTGCTGGTGACGTCAGCGAGCTCTAGAGAAGCCGGTTTGTCGCTTTACAGAGACATCGGTAAGGATGCATAGCTTCCAGTGTGAATCTTAGTGGATTGTGTGTGTGTGTATGTGTGTGTGCGTGTGTGTGTAGGCAACTGTGTAAATGCTTGCATATAGAATCACTCCTAGTCCACTCCTAGCAAAAGAGCATGCATATCCTACATGGCATTTGGTCCACGCATGACAAATATTCTTACGCATTTTGTTGCACTGGTAGGAAAAATTGCGTTTGTTCTACGACTCGTGTTTAACTTGCAGCGACCATCGACTCATGCCCTGTCGTCAATATTATATTTATATACATGCTAGGAGTCATTAGTTTAGAGAAAAAATTCTAGAGAACCGGGGTATCTGGAAAAACTGAAATAGCACACCTTGAGATATTAGATAAGTCACATCGGAATTCAGGTACAACCAGCCAGAAATACCAACTGACTGAAGTAAAATTATTTCCTCCCCGTCGGGGAATTGAACCCCGGTCTCCCGCGTGACAGGCGGGGATACTCACCACTATACTAACGAGGATTCACACTAAACGTCATACGTAGATAGGCTTATCGTAATAGTAATCGTAATCTCGAGAATTCTACAGCGTCCAACGAAAGCTACGTCACGGGGACCAGCTTATTCACAGGCGCTCAGTCAAAACCAAAACAATAGGCCAAAAGGGGTTTGCTCATGTGAGCTGAGAATGTTATCGCAGTTCAAGCAGGCCTACATCTTGCACCTTGTAAGTATAAATAGTTGCAGTCACGAGTATGTATGCTCTGGACATCAGCCAAAGACAATTTTGTTGGGAATGGTGGGTGGCTTGCTGGAGCCGACGAAATTTGTAATTTCTTACATACTGCTCTACGTGATAGGAGAAAAGTAAAGCGTTTGGTGCGTTGCGACTGACACGGAAGGGGAACTAGCTCACATGGTAGAGCGCTCGCTTAGCATGCGAGAGGTACGGGGATCGATACCCCGGTTCTCCAAGTTGTTTTGAAGTAGCTTTGCCATAAAGTTCGGCCGAATTTAATCCGATAATCGTTTTCTTTTATATCCATTTAATTTCATTTTTTGGTAAGTAAAAAAACACAATACTTTTCTTGTAGAAAAGAAGTTGGAGAACCGGGGTATCGATCCCCGTACCTCTCGCATGCAAAGCGAGCGCTCTACCATGTGAGCTAGTTGCCCAAACAATAACTTCGCAGCACTAAGCTTTTTTCTTCAGCACTGGCGATTAGAAAGTAGCTTCTTTGCCCACTATTCAAAGCTTCACTGCACGAATAAGTGCTTCAAAAAAATCTTTTTCCGGCAGGTGAAAAACAACGTGAGCGATAGGTCTGACGGAAGTCACCGGAAATTATCTGATGGTTATTCAATTTGCAAAACATTGGACCTCCCCGTCGGGGAATTGAACCCCGGTCTCCTGCGTGACAGGCGGGGATACTCACCACTATACTAACGAGAAGCACCGTATATTCGTAAACACCATCCGGACCTAAGTGCTATTGTCGCAAATTTGTTACAAATAACTGACAACAAAACTCCAGTTCTATTTTCACTGATTCTAATCACTGCCTGACTCCTGGATCTTGACCTGGAACCGAAACCTTTTGCCTATCGATTTTGTTTTTACTGAGCGCTTGTGAATAAGCTGGTTCCCGCGACTTAGCTTTCGTTGGGCGCTGTAGAAATCTCGAGATTACGATTACGATTACAAAGTCTCTTTACAGCCTGTTGTCTACAAATACCCTTCCTTGGCTATGACTAACAACAAAAGTCATACAATCCCAGACACAAAAATTCACCACAGCAGACATAAAGCAGAGTCAAGCGGACGCAGTAGAAGACTCAGGCATCCGGCGTAATCTCAACTCCACTCGTCTTCTTCGCCAGCGGAATAAGCCACTCCAGAGGGACTTGACTGGATTGGTTTCACGCTGTAGTCTACAGTGGCGGATATAAATCCGGACACCAGCTCCAATTCCACCTGTCCTCAAGTCTCAGACTCTCCATCCAGTCCACACGCTCTGGTACACCTCCAGTCGACCGGGCGAACTTTACATCCGCATAAACCTATAGAAATCTGTGTACAATAAACTGGACTAACAAGTGCAGTCTTGAACATGTACGCTTACATAACCAACAAAATCCTGTGTTTTAAAACCTATGCAGAACTACCCCCCATTTTACACGAGCATCTTATGTGTTCAACAAGATTTGTCCATATACCTACGCATGCAAATACATAAGCTGCCCAAAACAGATTTAATTATATTCAACTGTCAATACACAAGAGTCCTCGAACTGCTTCTAAATTTGTTCTTAACCAAAATCAACCATAATTATTTATTTAATGAACAATACAGAACTATCAAAATACTTGCAAAGAATGATTTGTTGAACTCTAGCTTAGGTTAAAAGTCAAATATGGTCCTCCCCTCAGCGATAGCCTACCAAAAATCGTCTTCACCGTCGGGGATTTGAGCCCCGGTCTCTCTCGTAACAGGCGGGCATACTCATCACCATACTAAATAGGATTGACGTTTACCAGTACTGATAACTTTGCATATGTCATGTTGCAGGGATCGTAATCATAATCGTAATCCCGAGATTTCTACAGCGCCCAAAGAATGCCACGTCACGGGGACCAGCTTATTCACAGGCGCTCAGTCAAAACAAAATCGATAGGCAAAAGAGTTCGGTTCCAGGTCAAGATTCAAGAGTCAGACGGAGAGACAGCGTGGCAGCTACAGGGGGGGGGGTGTTTGGGAATGGAGCGGATAAGAGGATGAAGAGGAGTCAGGATAGGATTTGTTGTGAAAGGCCAATGCAGAAATTGCAAGCGTTTGAGCATATAATGAGTTTGTATGATAACTGTGCCAGTTCCCGGGGGAATAAAATTATCTGGACTAGAGCATCATCCATCGGTAGGCAAACGGAAAAGGGACACTGAGAAATATGTTTGGCAACTTGTGGGTTGCCCTCATCGTTGGCATTTCTCGGAGGAAGTTTGACACACATAGACAAACATACCAACCGACATTTAAGTAAAAGTACTTCCTCCCCGTCGGGGAATTGAACCCCGGTCTCCCGCGTGACAGGCGGGGATACTCACCACTATACTAACGAGGATTCACACTGAACACAATACGTATTTACTATATAATATTATAGCGCTGTAAAATCCTACTAATGGCCATACATTTTATTCTTACGTCAAATTTTTAGCTCGACGTTAAGCCGTAGCTGCAAAAGAAACTGCCGTAAGCTATGAATTGCATTCATAATTAACCTCACAAGAAATTAAAACATCTGCGCCCAATGTGGGGCTCGAACCCACGACCCTGAGATTAAGAGTCTCATGCTCTACCGACTGAGCTAACCGGGCTGTTGCCAACTGGCGTAAGATTATTCTTAGTTAACCTCTGAAACAAAGATTTTATAACATTTCGAAAAGCGAAACAGTATTTCCCAGGAAATATGCGCCGCAAAAGGCCTTCTTTTTTCAGCACTGGCGATTTGACTGCAGCTCATTCGCCCACTGATCAAAGCCTCACTGGACGAATCAGTGCGGCTCAACAATCGCTTTCGGGCCGATGCAGAATTTCCTGACCTATAAAAATCGCCGCAAATTAGTTGGTGGTTATTGAATTTGCAAAACGTGTGATCTCCCCGTCGGGAAATTGAACCTCGGTCTCCCGCGTGACAGGCAGGGATACTCACCACTCTACTAACGAGGACTGACATGTGGTAACTCTGATAACGTATATTTGTAATATAACAAGGATAAAATCATGCGGATTAAACAGTCATCTATCAAAGGTTGAGATTCGGTTCCAGGTCAATATCCAAGTGTCAGCCCTGACACTTAGATCTTCACCTGGAACCGAATCTCACCCGTCTTGCCTATCAATTTTGTCTTGACAGAGCTCCAGTGTGTAAGCTGGTTCCCACGACTTTGCTTTCATTGGGCGCTGTAGAAATCTCGAGCTTACTACGGCGTTGGCGAATGTTTTCTATAACTAAAACTGGATTAAAATTGCCAAGAGTAACAAGGTTAATATTGCATGGGTTGGGGTACATCGAGAATCCCGAGAGGAGAGGTCAAGACGACCTAACTGACCTCTGCATCTGGCGGGGTTATGGCATCAGGGTCCTCGTATTAACCTCTAAC
>OZ029913.1:58032357-58035420 GCA_964023275.1 Norana najaformis | reverse complement strand
TTCTGTCTCTCTCTTTCTCTCTCTCTATCTATCTATCTATCTATCTGTTTGTCTGTCTGTCTGTCTGTCTATCTGTATTTCTGTCTCTCTGTCGCTCTCTCTCTCTGGCGTCCTCCTCCACTCCTTCCAGTCTTTCTCCCCTTGTTTTGTCCTCTTCTTCCGTCTTCGTTTTCCATTCGTTTTCCATCTACAGCTACATCGCGTTGGTCATTAAAGCCGGTCGCCCGTGCCTTTTAGTTCCTGCTGCAGCAACCGACCGAGCATGCCATTGTTAACGGTGATGTATTAATCAGCTCTTCACCGGCCAGCATCCCTACCGCATCAGCGGCTGCCTCCGAAGCCCCCTCTTGTCAAACACTGACTCGGAATTCTGTCGCTCTTACACGCCGTTCTAATTCTATGTGTACTGGCGAATCCATCCATCCATCTATTCACCTATTTCGCTTCCCGCTGGTCCACTCCGCTGCACTGCACTGTTTCCTGTCGTCTCGTCCAGCCAGCCAGCCAGCCAACATCTGGTTCTAGCATCTTCGTTTATGCATCGCGTCTAGTTCGGCACCAGTCTGACTTAATTCCGAAACATCTCTTATTTATTTGCACTTACGCGTAACATCTCCTCTCCTCTCCTTTCCTCTCCTCTCCTCTCCTTTCCTCTCCTCTCCTCTCCTCTCCCCTCATCTACTCTTCTCTTCTCTTCTCTTCTCTTCTCTTCTCTTCTCTCCTCTCCTCTCCTCTCCTCTCCTCTCCTCTCCTCTCCTCTCCTCTCCTCTCCTCTCCTCTCCTCTCCTCTCCTCTCCTCTCCTCTCCTCTCCTCTCCTCTCCTCTCCTCTCCTCTCCTCTCCTCTCCTCTCCTCTCCTCTCCTCTCCTCTCCTCTCCTCTCCTCTCCTCTCCTCTCCTCTCCTCTCCTCTCCTCTCCTCTACTCTCCTCTCCTCTCCTCTCCTCTCCTCTCCTCTCCTCTCCTCTCCTCTCCTCTCCTCTCCTCTCCTCTCCTCTCCTCTCCTCTCCTCTCCTCTCCTCTCCTCTCCTCTCCTCTCCTCTCCTCTCCTCTCCTCTCCTCTCCTCTCCTCTCCTCTCCTCTCCTCTCCTCTCCTCTCCTCTCCTCTCCTCTTCTCTTCTCTGCTCTCCTCTACTCTCCTCTCCTCTCCTCTCTTCTCCTCTCTTCTACCCATCTCCTCTCCTCTATCCCTCTTCCTTCCCATCCCCTTGATGGCTGCATTTCAAAGAATAGTGCGAAGAATTGCAGCATTATGACAGAAAAGGTAAGGCAAGGTAAATGTAAATGTACACTTCCTTCTATTGCGACTGCATGGCCTCGACCCTGCTCAGTTTTCAACGAATTGATTGGGTGAGATCCTTTACCACCGCTGCCCGTTTGAATGGGCGCCACGACATTTAAGGTCCCCGTGTATGGACCGTGCTAGCCCGAAATTAAAATCTCTGAAATATAGCCACTATCGGTTTGCGAACCGTCATCCTCAAGCCACGCTGATGAGTCATGACATATGCTTTAACCAATGTAGCTAACCAGACCAGCCAACGCCTAACCCTTTGCTAATTACTAGCCAATAATTTCAGACAATTTCCTCGAAGTTCTAATTAACAGCAACACGTCGCATTATTGCTCATTTTTGAAAGCCAACACAAAAAAAATTGAATCCTTGCAACTTACGCAAAACACCCGACTGAATTAAGGGAAGCCCCTCGTGGCTGACGCATACGGCGTTCAACGGAAACCCGTGTTTCAGTAATTTGATGTCGACGGTGATAATAACTGGCTAACAGACTGTATCGGTCTGTCTCTGGCTGTGAAATTTCTGCGTGATCATCATACTCGCGATCCTGCATAAGATTACAACAGTAAGGCTTCGCGTTGACATGGAAATGACGCTGTCTGTATGCACGTCACGTTCCGCTCCCGCCTTCTGTCCTGTTTCATTGGCTAATGCACTGGCTTCCAGTTGCCTAGACTATTGCGACCACATTTCGCAAAAAGCATTACTATGGCATACAAGATGCTCACTAATACAGCCAGGCCACCAAGTTAATCGATGAATTAACAATTTTTATAGATGCGTCGTCATTGATTGATTGTGTAGGCAGTAAATAATTGTGTTGGCATTGACTGACTGACTTTAAAAAGTGATCGTGTTGGCATTGACTGATTGACTTAAAAAGTGATTGTTTTGGCATTGACTCATTGACTTAATGAAAGTGATTGTGTTGGCATTGACTGGTTGACTTTAAAAAGTGATCGCATTAGCTTTGACTAAATGATCTAAATAAAAAATGATTTTGTTGCCATTGATTGATTGACTTAAAAGTGATTGTGTTAGCATTGACTGAATGACCTACTGTAATATAAAGTGATTTTGTTGGCATTGATTGATTGACTTAAAAGCGATTGTGTTAGCATTGACTGAATGACCTAATATAAAGTGATTTTGTTGGCATTGATTGATTGACTTAAAAGCGATTGTGTTAGCATTGACTAAATGACCTAATTAAAAGTGATTTTGTTGGCATTGATTGATTGGCTTAAAAGCGATTGTGTTAGCATTGACTGAATGACCTAATAATAATAAAAACTGAGAGTGCTAATATATTGGTGGTATTGCCAGTATTAAGCGATTCTTTCATCGTCGACTGTTTGTACTGGATGAATCATTATAAGGATAATAAAGGAAGTTAGAGAGACTTGATAGAAGATTATAAATGAATGATTGACCTGGTAAAGATTGATTGAGCTAATATTAAGTGATTGCGTTAACCTTGATTGACTGCTACTTAACTAAACTTGTCTTTGTTCTTTAATATCGAACAGATCTTTTGCTACCAGTCCAGAAGCTTTGCCTGCGCTGGTCCCAAAGTTGCTGGAATCGCCTCCCTCGAGAATTGCCACTTGAGCTCCTTTCTCTCCCCCTCTCAGTGTTCCGCAGGCGCCTGAAGACTGTACTGTTCAACAGTGATTTTACTTTTTCGGGTCGGAAGCATCTCTGTTGAGTTTATCCTGTAAGAGGCGCTTTATAAATCTCAAATTACAATAACAAATTACAGTTACCTT
>OZ029913.1:57912357-58027357 GCA_964023275.1 Norana najaformis | reverse complement strand
GTAAAGAGTATTGTAAGGGTGACTGAAAACATCAACCTCGTGTAAAATAGCGTTTAACAAATCCTTAGTATCATGTTGTACTAGCTGTCCTAAAAAACTCCTTGAGGAGTTTTCTGACCTCTGCAAAACTTTCCAGAGAAGCTGCTTGATTACGGTGGAAGTACATCAGTTAGTTAAAGCAAAAATTACCAAGTTCCTCGGAGAGTGGATGCCGTGGAGTGATGACGCTAAAGAACTGTTAAGCAAATACAAAGACGTTGACACGATCGCTGAGGGGTCGGTTCAGTGAGCGAGTCTGCAACCACTTTGATTGCAGATTTCCAGATGACCACTTGTTGGAATGGAAGGTGTTTGAGTTTAACGCTTGTTGGCAGACGCAAAGAGCTCTGACGGTGGACAAACCGAGGTCACTTGATTAGCAGTGAAGTGTTGTAAGCCACTTGATAAAACTGACGTCAAGTAGAAGCAGGCAGCAACCAGTATCGCGATTATATTTACATGCAGCTTATATATAATACAACATATAATGCATAAATATATATTTTTCTATATATGCTGCGATTGATAAATCTACCACAGGAATTGCCAAGACATTTGACGATGTGGCGTCCCACATCCTGGAGCATGAAAAATTGAGTGAATTCGCGCAGCCTGTAGATGTGTATCTCACTTCCAGGCTTCTATTTATGGATCGTGAGAATGGCTTTAGCCTTATAAATCCAACTAAAAAATGTGTAATGGATCTCTCAGGTTGATCAACTCGACTGTTTTTATAATAGCAGTGTTTTAATTGTATATTTAAACATGGAAATAAAAAAGATGTTACTAATTATCGCCCAATTTTTATTTTACCATTCTTCTCCAAAAGTTTTGAAAAATTAATGTATGATAGATTATATAGTTATATAACAAAAATGAATATTTTTACCACCAACAATTACTTAAGGTTTTTGGTTCTTATTATAAAGGTTCTGTTTGCTCAAGTTCAGCTGGATTATGTTAAGTTGATTATTCGTTATTTCATACAGTATTCCATATGACAGAGGCGACCCAAATCAGCGGAAAATGGTTCTTTCTGGGTCTACCTGTTGTATCCCACGTGTGTTTTTAAGTAATATATTTTATGCTGTTGTTTTTGGCAGCAATAAATAAAATGAAATGAAATGAAAAAAGCAATCAACAACGATCGTGACTTGTGTACGCTCACTGACAAGAGCCTAGAAACGACACACTCCGATAGAAGTTCAGCATGTCCTTAGTCCTTTTATTTTTATGCAACGCGAATATATAGCCTAATAGTATAGTCCAGTTTAAGCCCAACAGATGTGCAATCTTGGACGGGCAAGAGCGCATAACCCAAATGCTACTGTTTACGCAGTAGGCTAGTGCGCTCGCGAAGAAAAAATTAAGGGAAACATTGCTTTCCTTCCGTCCATCCAGCCTTCCATCCATATTCTTTCTGTTTTCTCACATCCCTTCCATGTATGTTTGTATCCGACAAGTTTTATAGCGCATTTTAGAACCTCACAAAGGCGATGCGGCATAAGTAGGCCTCTCTAGCAGTTCGAGAAAGGTGTGTCTTAAGATCGCCGAGAATGTTTCTTGAGCCGTTAGAGGAGGAAGAGTTGGAATTGCCAGAAGAAGACTGTTCCAGAAGGACGGGCCATATCTCCTTCCATCCGTCCGTTCGACTCTCCTTGTGTCCGTGTAGGTGGACGGTAGGTGAGTTCCGATGTAATTGTATATCGACCTGTATGTTCCTCCGTGCAACGAAGTGGTATTTCTGCTTTGCCAAGGTGTATAATTTGTGCTAAAGTGCTCCATGCTAGGAATGCTTTAACCAAGCTTTCAATTTGATCCATCGCATCCAAACAGCATCCGCGATGGTGTTTTCACTGTAAAGAGGCCAACCGAACGTAATGCTCTGTGGTGTCTCATTGTATGTATTTGTGTCTGTCACTTTGTGTGCCTCTCTGTCTGTCACTTTGCATGCCTCTCTGTCCGTCTCGCTAATTTTCTTTCTCCATCAATTTTGCAGAAAATACGTCGCTCTTTCTGAGTTTAGGTCTTCAACCTGTCTGCATGTGTTTTTCTCTTTGTATCTGTATGTCTGTGTGTCTGTGTCTGTTTCTATGTCTTTCTCTCTTCCTTCAAATATTCAGTAAATGTCAGTTCTAGTCTATTTCATATTCTGCTTCGTCCGTTATACCTCCTCTGGGTGTCTGCATCTATATATCTGTATTCGTGTGTGTCTCAATATCGGTCGATACCTGTCTGTCTGTCTGTCTGTCAATATGTATGTGTCCGTTCCATTTTTGCTCTGCTTTTCTGAGTTACAGAGACTGAATTCGATTGTTCTGTGACAGGCTTTATGCTATTTAGTTAGTTAGCCAGCTATAGCCAACGAATTCCATTCCATTGTCTCCCCGGCCTGACCCCCTCCCTGGAGACTGACCTGGTACTAAAACTGACCAAACAACCTGGCTCTTGCGGACTTGAATTCATATAGCGCCAGTGTTTAAGCTGGTCTCCCTGACGCGGCTTTTTAGTGGCTCCGAGAAATTTTGGAGATTTAAATTTATATTTAATTTAGTTAGTTAATCAGTTAGTAAGCAAATAAGTTAGTAAATTATTTACATTTATATTTAATTTAGTTAGTAAATCAGTTAATAAGCAAATAAGTTAGTTAATTATTTACATTTATATTTAATTTAGTTAGTTAATCAGTTAGTAAGTAAATGTTAGTTAATTATCTAGACACTTAATATAGCACCTTTTAAGTGCGTCAAAAATTCTGCATATCTGTCAGGTCAGGTCTTGTGAAGTCAGATAAAGCAAGACAAGGTTATAGAAGTTGCGGCTGAAGTGCAAACACTACATCAGCAATCCAATATCGGACATCGTTTTTCGCGCTACACAGGTCAACCATCAATCGTGGTCATCGCATAGGTCTGTGCATATCATATACTTATGTATCATGGCCTATCATATACTTATGCATATGTGTATATTATTATTTCTGCATTTATTAGGCGTCACTATCTAATGACTTAGCATCAATCGATGGCGCCGAGCAATTGTGAATTAAGGACTTGCTCAAGGTCCCTACACATTGACCGTCTCGGAAGAGGCGCGTACTCTCCGCGTCACAAGCCGAGAGCTCTATACAATATGCTACCGTGCCCCACATATGCTACCGTTCCCCACATATGCTACCGTTCCCCACATATGCTACCGTTCCCCACATATGCTACCGTGTCCCACATATGCTACCGTGCCCCACATATGCTACCGTTCCCCACATATGCTACCGTGCCCCACATATGCTACCGTGCCCCACATATGCTACCGTTCCCCACATATGCTACCGTTCCCCACATATGCTACCGTTCCGTACATATGCTACCGTGCCCCACATATGCTACCGTGCCCCACATATGCTACCGTTCCCCACATATGCTACCGTTCACCACATATGCTACCGTTCCCCACATATGCTACCGTTCCCCACATATGCTACCGTGCCCCACATTGACAAATACTTGGTCTATCAGAGGGGGCTCAGGCCTCACTCAGACAAGAGGCCTCCGATTTTGAAAAAAAAATTTATGTAATATTTATTCATATTTATTTCTGCTTTTTCGTATCGTAATTCACAACTGCGATTTAGTAGGCTTACTGTGTGCATGCTTCGAGATTGGGGCCTCGTATTTATGGTGGCCCGGGCCTCTCTGAAACTCTGAAGGGCCTTTGGTGTATAAACATGTTTATGATGAATCTATATGCAAATATGCCTATCACGTGACTGTACCCATAAGCCTGCAGGTCCGTGCTATTTTCAAACGATCCTATCTATGTGTTTACTTGAAAATTTTATAGCGCCTTTTTTGTGACTGTCGAATACGCTGTTCGCTAGTCGAAATGACGTTAGAGTTCAATAAGTGCTGCGAATTCTGCTAGCACGCGATGAGATGGTTAAGTTACTACTGACACGCTCTCGCATACACGTAGAACAAAACCAAAGCACTCCAATCACGACTTGTATAGGACTCCACATAGTAATATATGTGGATTTGTATATGTATTTATATATACGAATATATATGTACAATTCGTTCAAGTGTACATATACATAGATACTTTCATATATATATATGTGTGTGTGTGAATACGTATTTATAGATAGATACATATACATTCATATATATATATATATATGAATATGTATGGTGTGTGTATAATGTATTTCCATATAACATCGTATATACATGTACCGCTGTTGCATAATTACACAGAGATATCAGTTTAGCAAGTGTCGTAAAGCACACATAAGCTTAATTTGATGAAGTCCGATGCATTTAAGAATAGATATCCCTCAGCTGGGTCGATATATTCCGGACTTCTCAGAGTCAGGCGTCACTTAAGCGAATGCTGTAATTCGCCTTCCACTGTCACGTGATACTCTGTCGACCGCGAAGTCTGGCGCAGATCTTGGCGCCGCGGTTGTCTCCCTGGAGAAGTCGGGCGGAGGTCACGTCTGCTCGGAGTCTCCCTGACAGTCGAGGAAATTCGCCGGCGTTAGTTATTATTGTGAGCTCATCTGTTAGTCAGTGGATTGGCCGGATGGGGGGATGCGGTGGGGTCCGAAGCGACTGCGAAGAGTGGGGGATCTGAGGAAAGAGGTAGGGTCCGTGATCTACTGCGAGAAGGAGGAAGAGTGTCCGAGGGGAAGGTGGAAGACATTTGACTGATGAGAAGTAGGATTAGGAGGAGGAGGATTAGGAGGAGGAGGAGGAAAAAGTAGAATTAAAAGGAAAAGAAGGAGTAGGATTAAGAGTAGGAGCAGGAGTAGAAGGAGAAGAAGTAGCATTTGGAGGAGGAGGATGGGGAGGAGGGGAGGAGGAGTAGGAGTAGGAGGAGGAGTAGGAATAGAAGGAGGAGAAGGAGCAGGATGTGGAAGTAGGAGCGGGGGAGGAGTAGGAGTAGAAAGAGGAGAAGGAGTAGGATGAGGAGGAGCGGGGTAGGAGTAGGATTAGGATTAGGATTAGGAGTAGGAGTAGGAGTAGGAAGAGGAGGAGGAGGAGGAGAAGTGGAGGAATAGGAGGAGGAGAAAACAGTAGGAGAAGGAGGAGAAGCGGAGAAGGAGGAAAAAGTAGAATTAAAAGAAAGAGGATGTTTAGGAGGAGGAGTGGAGGAATAGGGGAGGAGTAGGAAGGGGAAATAGTAGGAAAACGAGGAGAAGCGGAGGAGGAAGAGGAGGAAGGAAAATGTCGAGAGAGGAAGTGTTGATGATAAGAAGTATCAGCAGATGTGGTTGTCATAAAGGTTGAATCCGACGATTTCACTGTATATCTTCAGCTCTTCCTTACAGTTCCTCCTCCTAATGTACTTCGAAAACGTCCAGCTGGATTTCGACCAGAATCGCTTGCGTGATCTTTATTGGGCATTCTTATAGCGCTATTTAAGACTCCGCACCAAAAGCGAGTTTGTCTTAATGTAAGACATTTATCTCATCACTTCCATGTACCTAATCTAACTTAATCACGGGACCCATTATCTCATTTAATCTAAAGATTCAGGAGTTACTGTCTAATCTTATCTAATCTCGAGAGTCATTACACTATCTAATCTAATCTAATCTAGAGGCCCACTGTCTAATTTAAACTAGAGATTCAGTAATCTAATCTCAAGAACCACTATCTAATCTTATCTAATCTCGAGGGTCATTACACTATCTAATCTAATCTAATCTAGAGGCCCACTGTCTAATTTAAACTAGAGATTCACTAATCTAATCTCGAGAATCACTATCTAATCTAATCTAATCTAATCTCGAGACCCACTGTCTAATTTAATCTAGAGATTCATTAATCTCACCTCAGGAGTCACTGTCTAATCTTATCTAATCTCAAGAGTCATTACACTATCTAATCTAATCTAATCTCGAAACCCACTGTATAATTTAATCTAGAGATTCACTAATTTAATCTTGATAATCACTATCTAATCTTTTCTAATCTCAAGAGTCATTACACTATCTAATCTAATCTAATCTAATCACGAAACCCACTGCTAATTTAATCTAGAAATTCACTAACCTAAGCTCGAGAATCACTATCTAATCTAATCTAATATTAAGAGTCATTACACTATCTAATCTAATCTCGAGACCCCCGCTATCTTATCAAATCCAATTTCGCGACTTCCATGTCCTCCAAACGCACTGCATCGCATCGATCACTCCATAATAATTATTCATTCGACCTGAGATAATATCAGAGGAGGCATCAGTAGCGAAGAAAATATCCAACAGCGAACAATCCTTTCAGCAACGAAGACAGTTCCAAGGACAGAATTCGAAGATTAATCAATGTCAAATAACGGCTGGAAATCATAAGAGCTTCTGTCCAAGAGAGGAACACCGACCTCAAAAGCCCCCCCCCCCCGTGAGGGGTAAGAACGTGGGGTAAACGCGTACAGGGTGGAAATGACGAGCCATCGATTGGAGACGAATGTTCCCCAAATGAACGGGAGAGAATAGCGGTTACATACATACATACATACATACATACACACATACATACATAGACTACATACATTCGTATATACATACATACATGCATTCATACATACATACATACATACACACACATACATACATACATACATACATACATACACACATACATACATACATAGACTACATACATTCGTATATACATACATACATTCATATATACATACATACAAACATTCATATATACATACATACACACACATACATACATGCATAAATACATACATTCATATATACATACATACACACATACATACATACATACATACACACATACATACATACACACATACATACATACATTCATATATACATACATACAAACATTCATATATACATACATACACACACATACATACATGCATAAATACATACATTCATATATACATACATATACATACATACATACATACACACATACATACATACATTCATATATACATACATACATACATTCATATATACATACTTACATACACACATACATACATACATACATTCATATATACATACTTACATACATACATACATACATACATACACAAATACATACATACACACATACATACATACATACATTCATATATACATACTTACATACATATATATACATACATACTGTACATATATATGGAGCTACACTCTAAATGAGAAACTGAAGTTCTATTTTGTTTTGATTGTCACCGAACAACCTGGCTCTAGCGACTTGAATTGATATAGCGCCGGTGAATAAGCTGGTCTCCCTGACGCGGCTTTTTAGTGGCGTTGAGAAAATGAAATTTACATCTAAATGCATTCATACATGCATGATTACATGCATACATATACACACATACATATATATACATACATAACTAGATCGTGCATACATATATATGCAGACACACACATACATACACACATGCACACTATGAATGCATACATATAGGGCTGCAAGCATACAGTCCATTTATACGTACATGCACGTATACATAAATACATGCATGTACAATCATGCATACATACATTCATGCATACATACATTCATACATACATACATTCATACATACATTCATTCATACATATATTCATACATACATACATTCATGCATACATACATTCATACATACATACATTCATACATACATACATTCATGCATACATACATACATACATTCATACATACATACATTCATGCATACATACATTCATACATACATACATTCATACATGCATACATACATAACTAACACAAGTGAGAGCAAAACTATACAGTGCAGTGGCGAGCTCTGTAATGACTTATCGTCATTAGTCGCTGTAGAGGTCATTAGAATAGATTAGAATAGAATCTTCGCAGATGTTCGGCTCCTCTAACTTTCCGCGGAACTCGGTCTCACTGCAGCATTCGCTTGTTTTTCTGCAAGACGTCGTAGGAGAAAAGACCTCTCCCCTAAGAGTATCTAGAAGCCCGACTCAGATGACTCAGAGCCCGACTCAAATGTCTCAGAAGCCCGAATCAGATGGCTCAGAAGCCCGAATCAGATGGCTCAAAAGCATGACTCAGATGGCTCAGAAGCCCGACTCAGATGGCTCAAAAGCACGACTCAGATGACTCAGAAGCCCGAATCAGATGGCTCAAAACCATGACTCAGATGGCTCAGAAGCCCGAATCAGATGGCTCAAAAGCATGACTCAGATGGCTCAGAAGCCCGATTCAGATGGTTATCCAGGCTGACCATGAACTCCAACCCCTGAATGAGTGGACCAAGTAATTCAACGGGCAAAAGGCGAACGGGTAAGAGAGGCTGGCAGACTTTCTTACTCGGCTACCTCCCCTTGGACTTCTATTACTCTTAGAATTATTATACTTAGGGTCTATGTTATTGTTGTTATTATTATTATTATTACTACTACTACTACTACTACTACTACTACTACCACTACTATTATTATTATTATTATATTTTATTTTTTTGCCGAGGTATATATTATCCCTCGGGACTTACATGTATAAAAAAGCTCCGTAGAAATAAAATCTCTGGCTTGGCTCAATCTCGTGATCTCTTATTTTTAAACCTCTTTTTATTATTACTATTATCGCTTGTACTGCTGTAGTTGTTAGGTCTATAAACCATATCTCATGATTACAAACACTAGAGTTAAGTCTTCGCTGAAGGGATTAGATAAGATAAAATATCTTAATGTGACGTACATTTCAGCCAATGTGATTTTGCATACATAGGTACATTGACCTATAATACATATACACATTCTTTATACATATATAAAATATGCTATAATTTCTTTTATCTGTGAAAACATCCAACGCCGATTTACATAGGAATACGAATTGGAAGCATAAAATATCGTTTGATCATCCGTACTTATCAGAAAGAGAACGTACACTAAGCAAGAAAATGACTTCGCTGTTGACCTTCAACGAATGTATGCGCCTCCAATTAAGTAAATAGTTTACTGCTGATACATTTTCCGTGTATGTACACAGTACTTGCATGTATTGATCTGCTTAAATGTCCTTGAGAAACGTTTTTATTTGCTAAAGATTAAAGCAATTCGATGGAGATGAGTTTTCAGTTTCCAATGAAATGTGGATTTTGTTGCTGAGTTACTGCGAGAAGAAGATGTTGTTATCTACTTCTACCGTCAACTCTTAGTGGAGGATTCTGCAGGGTATGTAATAGACGTAAGCGCCCTTCCAGAAAGCGCTATTCATAGGATCTTAAAAGGCTCTTGCTTTGAAGCATACATACATACACACATGCATACATACATACATACATACATACATACGTACATACATACATGCAAACATACATACATATATACATACATACATACGTACATACATACATGCAAACATACATGCATATATACATACATACATACATTCATCCGTACTTACATACATACATACATTTATACGTACATACATACATTCATACATACATGCATACGTATGTATGTATATACATACATTCATCCGTACTTACATACATACATACATTTATACGTACATACATACATTCATACATACATGCATACGCACGTATGTATATACATACATTCATACGTACTTACATACATGCATACATTTATACGTACATACATACATACATACATACATACATGCACTAGGACAAACAGTTTTAAGTTTCCTGTGCAGGGGCTAAAGGAGGAGGTCTCGATCAAAAGACTGCTCGAATTTAGTTAAATTTCGTCTGTAATCACTAGCCTGAAATTCTAGTTGAGTTCTTTTTCGGGACTCTTTGTACATGACTTGTTTCAGAGATTTGAATCTCGGGCTAGTACGCTCTGTACCCGAGGAGCTTAAATGGCGTGTCACCCTTTCAAACGGGCAGCAGTGGTGAAGGATCTCACTCGATAAATTCATTGAAAAAGTGAGCAGGGTCGAGGCCATGTGGTCGCTATAGAAACACATGTACATTTACACTTGCAGTTACATTTACAGTTACATTTACAATTACATTTAGAGTTACATTTACATATACATTTACAGTTACATTTACAATTACATTTAGAGTTACATTTACGATTACATTTAGAGTTACATTTACAGATACATCTACAGTTACATTTACATATACATTTACAGATACATTTAGAGTTACATTTACATATACATTTACAGTTACATTTACAATTACATTTAGAGTTACATTTACAGATACATCTACAGTTACATTTACAGATACATTTACATATACATTTACAGTGACACACTTACCTGTTCTTTCGCGCACAGGTATCATTTCCTCTTCCGTAAGGTTGGACCTGTACATCGTGAGGTTGGTGCAGAAGGCGACAAGAGTGAGCAGAAGGGACATAGCATCGTTGCCTGCCATCAGGTATCAGATGGTCAGATGGAGGATTCAGATGCAAAGGATGATGACGTCGACTACGATTAGGAGGATGAGGAGATCGCAGAAGAAGATGATGATGAAGAAGAGGAGGAGAAAGAAGACTAAGAAGAAGAAGAAGAACTAGTAGTAGTAGTAGTAGTAGTAGTAGTAGTAGTGGTAGTAGTAGTGGTAGTGGTGGTAGTAGTAGTAGAAGAAGAAGAAGAAGCAGAAGAAGAAGAAGAAGATGAGGAGGAGGAGAAGGAGGAGAAAGAAGATGAGAAGAAAGAGGAGAAAGGCGACAACGAGAATAATGAGCTGTCAACTGGAAATCCGAGAAGCAGGTGTTAATGTCGAAATGATGCGATTCTATAGGCGACAGTTGTTATTTCCAGGGAAGTCTCTCCAAAGTCGCAAAAATTGCCAATTCCAATCCAACGTTCAACCTGTTCCCCGGAAGCCGGACAAAAGCTAACATCACGACGTCGCTCTGTCACTTCAATTTCCTCGCATACGTCTAGGCTGAATAACTTCCTTCTGCAATCGCAAAGTCACGATTTTATACACATGTTTCGCATTTAAAAGCTAAAGTCGCTCGTTCGAAGCTCTGTAAGGCAAATTATGCCACTCGATTCAGTTAATTATATCCAAATCTCTATAAGACACCAGCTCCGCCTGTAATGATAGGTAACCTAGAGCCGTGTTTCACTTCCTCGAAACATATGAAGCTCGTCTCGCTCGGAGTCTGATAACATCATCACATTCGAAGACGATTCCAATGTTAGCCCACTCGAAGCCCTGGCGCACGGCGTGGCTTAGTGACCGACTTAACCGACAGAGGGAAGGATGGATGGACAGGCGGTCCGTCCTTATGGCTGCGCTCGAGACACGCAGTTCGTGACTGAATGGTTTCTTGGACACCTGTCTCTTCGGATATCTCATCTTATCTGCCAGCGAGCAACTGTCGCCGCTGGGAATGTCTGTAGAAGCGGAGCCGATGATGCTTCGCTCTACCGCTCTACGAATCGGCGCCTTTGCCCGCGCAGCGTCCAGAGCGGCGCGCGATCGCCGCCTGCTCGCTCCCGTCCGTCCGTTCGTCCAGCGATCTGGCGGTCGTATGCACGGATGCCCGTCTCATCGCAACGCCTCGGCCGTATATTTGCCGTCGGTGGTGTCCTCCCAGGCGACGTTCACTTCGCCCACCCTCTGTCCTCCCCTCTTGCTCCGTCGGCTCTTACATTGGAGTCATCTCATCCACCTCCTCCGTTTCTTCTTCTTCTTCTCATTCTTTCTCTTTATCCTTGTCATCTTATTCTTCCTCTTTCTCCCTTCATCTTCTCCTCTTCCACCTTTCCTTTCAAATTCTTCTGTTACTTTGTCCTCATCTCATCCACCACCACCTCCTCCTCTTCTTGCTCTTCTTGTTCTTGTTCTTCTTGTTCATCTTCTTCTCATCTTTCTCTTTATCCTTGACTTCGTATTCTTCCTCTTTCTTCTTCATCTTCTCCTCCACCTCCTAACCTTTCTAATTCTTCTCCTCCACCTCTTATTTCTCTTTCTCTTCCTAATCGTCCCTCTGCATCGCTTTCTCCTTCTCCTTCTCCTTCTCCTCCATATTTAACCTGCTACACTCCGTTCATCTTTCGTTCTCTGTTGTCAATTGCAACAGTAATTATAATTGTGAATTTATATAGCGCCGCTTCAAGAGAAAACTAATCAGAGGCGCTCACTGCGCTAGCCTAAACGTTGTTAAATGGCAGTTACTGATGACAGCAGCGTTCATACTTCTGAGTCTTCTCATGAACAAATCAGTTTGATATTCCTCCTTCCACATCCTTCGACTGCTTTTTTTCGCCACTCCTCTCACTGCGATAGTTTTACATCTCGTTTTCTCGTCCTGCTAGCTAATACTTTTGCTATTACTATTACTAGCTATTACTTACCTGCCAACCTTCGACGGGAGCTTCTCTCCCTCTCCTTCTCCCTCTTCCGTAAGCGCTTGAAGACCGTATTATTCCCCATTGTTGGGACGACAGGTCGGGAGGGCCTCCGATGAGGGTACCTTGAAGCGGCGCTTTGCAAATTTACGATTACGATTACGATTCTGCGCTCCTCTTCCTCATTTTCTCATTAAGCTCTTTCGACTCCCCTTGCTTTCACTAGTCGTTCTTGTTCCTTCTCTCTCTTTTCTCGTCCGCGTTCCTCTCTCCCTCCCCTTCTCCTCCTCATATTACTCCTCATATTCCTTCTCTTGTCTCGAGGATTCGTCGTTGAGTTTCCCTGGTGTCAATTGCCTTTCTCCTCCTCCTTCTCCGCATTCTAACTCCTCTACGTTACCCTGCATCTCCCATTCCTCGCCCTACTTCTTCTCCTGCTTTTCCTCCTTGTCTTTCTCCTGCTTCTCCTCTTCCTACTGTTCCTCCTCCCACTTCTACTTATCGTACTACTCCTTTGTTTGCTTCATCTTTCTACTCTTCCTCCTCCTCCTCATCTTCCTATTCCGCCTGCTCATCTTCTCCTACTCTTCCTCCATCACTTACATTTCCTTCTCCTTGTCCTCACCTTCCTTTTTCTCTTGCCTATCTTCTCCAACATCTTCTCCTACTCTTTCTCCATCACGTACGTTTCCTTCTCCTCCTCCTTATCTTCCTATTCCTCCAACTCCTTCTCCTCTTCCTCGTCCTTCGCGAGGATCTGTTGACGAGTTTCACTAGTGTTACATGCCCTTCTCCTCCTCCTTCTCCTCATCTTCCTATTTCTCCAACTCCTCCTCCTCCTTCTCCTCTTCCTCCTCTTCCTTCTCCTCTTCCTCTTCCTCGTCCTCGTCCTCCTGCTCCTCATCTTCCTATTTCTCCAACTCCTCCTCCTCCTCCTTCTCCTCATCTTCCTATTTCTCCAACTCCTCCTCCTCCTTCTCCTCTTCCTCCTCTTCCTTCTCCTCTTCCTCCTCCTCCTCCTCCTCGTCCTCCTTCTCCTCTTCCTCTTCCTCGTCCTCGTCCTCCTTCTCCTCATCTTCCTATTTCTCCTCCTCCTCCTCCTCTTCCTCTTCCTCGTCCTTCTCCTCCTTCGCGAGGTCCGTCGCTGAGCGCCGCTGGTGTCACATGATTTGCGCGTGTGAAAGACACAGGTTACACCGAGGTCCCGCTCAGATGCATCGAACTCAAGGGAGCGGAACGGTCGTCACTCACCATGAAAGACAACAAACACACACGTAGGACATCGAAACCCGAGCACAAATCATAGGCGCATCTGGGCCACGATGCCCCGTGTATTTGATTTAAGGAAGCACTCGTGCCGAATACGGTGGCCACAGAGGTTACGGACTCTTCGACAGTTTGATCAGTGTCGACTGCACATGTCGGGTCGGGAATTCGAACCTGGGTCGCAGCGGCCACCCTGCCACCCAACATGTTCAATGCCACGCTGCGACTCGGTGACAGTTTGGCGCCATTGTGTAATTGATCTACTTGTCAGACGCTAATAAAGGCTAGTTATTTACTCATTCACTTACTTACTCACTCACTCACTCATTCACTTACTTACTCACTCACTCATTCACTTACTTACTCACTCACTCATTCACTTACTTACTGCTTAGTTACTTACTTACTTCTTGCTTACTTACATACATAGTATCTTAGATGGCGAGCTACTTCTAACATGCCTTGCATTATCAACTGTTCGAATGGGAAGATCCTCTCGCTTTCACGCTTTTGTCTTATGATCGTATTATTATATGCCGATGTGCTTTTGAGATTTCCTAAAACTGGGTTATATAAATATTCAAATAAATCCACACATGTCATCTTTTTCGACTTGCTCACCCATCGTAACCTGACTTCCAGTTTGTCTGACCTTTCGACTTTTGACCCGACTTCTTCAAAGGATTATGAGCTTTAAGTACGGTTCAACTTGTGGCGACCATCAGTCGATGCCTCGGCATTCAAAGGACGAAGCCATAGGACTCGTTAGATTAGAATTGGTGTATAATTATATCCCTATGTAACTTTTAAATTGCAAAGGTTAGTAGGAAGACACTGCGCATTCCCCACACAAAGCATGCCACAAAATCGAGATATATCGCCAAACCAATCATATCCCAGTCTCGGAGATAATTCAAACAAAGAGGCTCCGGCTGTTTGGACAAATCGCGCGCTGCGAAGGTGTCCAGGACCATGCCAGGGCCTTGCCAGCAATGATTTCCAGCTCTCCGAGAGGCCAGAAAAGACCTGTCGGACGCCCTCGCCATACATGGACAAGAACAGCGGAAGCTGACCTGAGCCCACTGAACTTTGGGTTGCATATGACCTGGAGACGACCTGGAGACGAGCACAGAATAGAGACTGCTGGTTGCGCGTAGTGGAAACGACCACGCTTCAGAGAGGATCACATTACAGATGATAATGATAAAAGGTTGGTAGCATTGTAAGCCTACCAGACCGGCGCATAACTACACGAAAATTTCCAGACGAAAATCTATCTAAACACTGAGAAATCTTTTCATTTATCGTATAATTGAATTCGCACTAAACAGAAGTAGCAATCATAATCGTAAACTCGAGATTCCTACAGCGTCCAACGAAAGCTAAGTTCGTCGGAACCAGCCACACGCAGGCGTTAACCGACGTAGCCTACTTTGACTTCCAGGATCACACCAGTGTGGACTATCTCATAAACCACCAGATACATTTTAACCAGCATCTTCGCATAACCCTGCATATACTGTACGTAGGCCCACATATCGGAAGAATTATGGCACATCTAACAATAACAACGATTTGGAGATGCTATGCAGACTTGATATGCAGAAGATTTACAGTCCACTGGGGGGGGGACATTTATTGACTGGAGATTAATGACACAAATGGTTCGGCATAAGTTCCAGTCACTCAGAACTGAAAGCATTACTCTTCCAAATATCTTATCCTGGTTCGTCCTCCTCCCTTATCTCTCTCTCCGCTCCTGTCCGAAACACCATCCGCCGTAGCCGTCCGACCGTCTGCCAGCATGACTCCTGGATCTTGACCTGGAACCGAAACCTTCTGCTATCGATTTTGTTTTGGCTGACCGCCTGTGAAAAGCTGGTTCCCGCTACTTGATCGCTTAAGAAATCTCGAGCTTACGATTACGATTATTAGCAAATACGAAATATGTTTTTAAAATGCGCTCGATTGTTTCCTGGTATATGTGCCTATAATATTTGTGTAAAAGTAACTGTAATTGTAAGGACGACTGTACCTATTGTCAAATCTAAACTTCATAAAAGTAGTTTTCTGATTCAACAAATCCTTAGTTATAAATGAATCAAACGCGTCGGCCCGTTATATTTCCTCGTATTATCATCTAGTTTAAATAAGTATACAGTGTAATGCATGCGGGCTTGTCGGGTGCTAATAAAGGCTACTTACTTATTAATAAAGTAAGTAAGCAAACAAACAAACAAGTAAATAAGTAATTACTGCATTAGTTAACATTTTAAGCAATTGTTACAGAGGCTCAGCGTGCTTATAATTGTTATAATAGTGAGAGATCAACCGATGCACTATGCTTTTGCCAATAGGGGTCGCCAAAAAGGACGTACGCAAAATGACCTAATTTGGACCATTTCCTCCCTCTTGTCCGCATCTGTCCTCATTTGGCCTTACCCTTCCCCTCCTCCCTTTGCAGACGTTCTTTATGGATGACCCAAAACGGTCCAGTGTTATTTTTTAAACAGGCCGAATCACCGGGCTGCATAAAAGGCCGACTTCGTTCCCCGTGAAAGACCGCATACGTTCTGTCTCAAAGGCCGAATTTGTTCTGCCATCAGTAACTGACGTTTAACATCGTTTAAGTGAGCGTAGTGAGTGCCTCTGATTAGTTTTCTCTGAAACGGCGCTATATAAATTCACAATTATAATTACTGTTGCAATTGACAACAGAGAACGAAAGATGAAAGGAAGGTAAGGTCAAATACTTTCTGCGCAAATTGCCCACAACAGTACGAGTCGATCGTGGTATACATACATACATAATTACATACATACAAAAACATACATACATACACACACATACATGTACACATACATACATACATACATGCATACATACATATATACATATAGCATACATGCATACATACATACATACGTACATGCATACATACATAATTACATACATACCTACAAACATACATACATTCATACATACATACATACGCCTACGATTCCTCACTCACGCCTACGATTCCTCGCTCAGCCGATGGACATATGGCGTGTTAACAAATGTCTTACTTACTTACTTACTACTTATACATTCATACATACATACATTCATGCATACATACACACACACACACACATAGACACCACAACCAAACGTACAGGCAGACAGCAGAAATCTCATGAGACAGATGTTTAAAATGCATATGTTCTCCATTTCCTATAGAGACATAAAATAAATCGGGCTTGTAGCAATATATACACACATCTTACATTCCCATCTCCATATAATTACACTTGTGTATATACGCAAGATAGAGAAAGATTTAATAAAAAGGGAGGGAACGTGATTGTCAGGAAGGAGATGGATGGACGGGATAAATGGAAAAACAGACAACAAGAGTCTTAGCGGTGGACACCAGGAATCTGCAAGAATAATGATGTCGTATATTTGCAATCTATGCATATCTTATGTACATTATGGCAAGGCGTAAATTCGGATTTTCTCGCCAATGCAGGCCCAAGCACAACGTGAGAACGAACCAAACACCCAAGAAAAAGATAACTCACCGGACCTCACACGTGACACTGATTGCAAAACAGGGCAACACTTATTCCCGCCTACGGGGTAATGACCCCGAATTTGGGGACACGAAACATTCAAACACATTTAAATCAAACGGAAGTCCGCCAGAAACAAAATCCTAACGAAGTTCAAATTAAATACGCGAAGAATATGGCGACATACAAACCTTGAAAATGCAATAAACCTTCTAAAGCGCGTTTATATTGGAATTTACTGATTAAATCCGCGAAATAGAATTAATAACTCGGTATATTTAAGATCAACCTCTTGTGACGACAACAAGAAACTCTGCCACTGCCTTGTTTGGGGGTAGTGCCAGTCCCAAGCCTGGATAAAAGAGGAGGGCGACGGCAACGGCCTTTAATGCCATAAACTGTCGTTAAACAGTGGAACTACTACTACAACAACAAGCATGGTGGAAGTGATATATAGTTCACTTAAGGGACTGCATCCACCTAGGGCATAAACTGTGCATGTTACGCCTAATTCCTACAGTTTCAATGTAAAGTGAAAAAGTTATGTATCTCATATCCCACAAGTGAGACGTAGGGGAGGCGCTCATTTACCTCTACCTCTATGCAGTAAAACGTAGCAATACTTGTTCTACCTCTATGCAGTAATATATAGTAATCCTTCTTCTACCTCTATGCAGTAATATGTAGTAATCCTTGTTCTACCTCTATGCAGTAATATGTAGTAATCCTTCTTCTACTTCTATGCAGTAATATATAGTAATCCTTGTTCTACCTCAGCGTCCAATATATACTTAGCTCTGAGACAAGCACATAATGATTTCACTTCACAATAACTTAATCTACACAAAACGCTTCCAATACAGAATTTGCCTAACCGTGTGCTTAACTATATTCTTACACATTACACATTTATACAACTTGTTTTCCTAGACTTACAAACGTCGTATACTGTACAGTGATTGCCAGACGGATGCAGACAATTGTGACTTCTGGTGTTGACTGAAAATCTATGTCGGAGCTGCCATGCGGAACGGCCTGGATGTGCAGAAGAATTTCCTCCAAATGTATTCTCAAATTAGGTCGATGTACAGTATAAAGCGTATATGTTTTAATGTGTGTTTCCGTAGCACAGTATATATCATATATATGTGTATATATATATATATATATAGTAGAACGTGGAAGAATATATATTTATTCATATTCTAGCAATATGTGAGGCACGGTAACGTATTGGATAGAGCCCTTGGCTTGTAACCCGGGTTCGAGCCTCCCTAAAACGGTTGCTGTTTAGGGACCTTGAGAAAGTCCTCAACTCACAATTGCTCGGCGCCATCGATTGATGCTAAGTCATTAGATAGTGGCGCCTAATAAATGGAGAAATAATAATAATATGTAGCAATATGTGCCTAGATCATAAAATATATGAATATATATAATATGCATAGAATATATACTACATATATTCTATCACGCGACACATATTAACTCATAAAGGCCTCATAGCTTCATATAACTGTAATTGTTATTGTAATTGTAATTTTAAATTTGTATAGCGCCTCTTCAAGCAAAGACTAATCAGTGGCGCTCACTGCGCTAGACTTGATGTTAAAAGTCACTAATGATGTTAAGTGTCATTAAGAACAGAATAGCATCCTGTAAGTGAACATAGCTCAGATAACTAAAAGACAACTATTAGAGTCACCAGTGGCAAGCTCGCGCACACACGCAAAGCCTTACCAATAGATTCCCAACTAGAGTTAAAAGACGATAGCATGTTCTGAAGTCCTGAAGTTCCTGAAGCACGTAGCGTCGAGGATGAGGAAACGACGATGGGCGATGTGATCCGCCGCCGATGGCATGCGGTTGTCCCACCGTCCAACAGTTCCTCTGAGATGGAAAGCGACACGGCGTTCAGATATTCCCCGATCCAAAGGATATACGCAGGACGGACAGGTATTCGTCGCCCGCCGGCCGGTAGGTTGTTAAGCCGTTAGTTAGTTGAACCATTCCGCGGCTGACAGTCGGAGTCGCTCCTAAGACTTTCTTCGCCCTTCCTCCACCGAAACAAATTCCCGGCGTAGACGGCGTGCGTTGGTCTGAAGGTCCGAGGCTCGACAGTCAAGCTGGAAGCCTGTCCCCCCCCCCCCCCCCCCCTCTGTGGGTGGACTCTTCTAAGCACAGAAGCTCACGAAAAGAGGCAAAGAAACCGTCCGAATTGCGGTAAATCCGTGTTGGAAAGGAAAAATAATTCCGACACGCAGACTCGGCAACAGAAAGCAACGAAACTGCAGAAAATTATCGAGCTTATGCCACGCTAGACGATATAATCTGTCAAAATGACACATAGAAAGCAATTAAATATGTAGATATGTGTTTTATGATCCGCAGTCTTTTGTTCTTATCATATAAGATCGAGGGACATTTTTCTCTCATCTCTGTTGCTGTTTCTCGCCACCTTCATCATCGATAATATCCAGTCTCACGCAGCTAAGCACATGCAAAATGTCCCCATTCCTCATCTCTAGCTGCCACTCCATTGTTCTCCCCATTTTTCTCCCCATTGTTCTTTACAGACTTATCAAGAGTCTCTGTATGTCAATGTATTCCTCCGGTGAAACGCGCGAACCGATTTCAACATTCTCTGTATAAGCTCTTTAAAGCAATGTCTCGAAACATCAGGCACAAATGCGGCCAGAACATCCCCATAAAAGCAATCGTCTTTGTAGCTATGGCCAGACATTCATGCGAACTTTTGTAGTAATTATTGTAGAAATTTGCCTTGAAAGTGTCTGCAGTTAAGAGACAGTGAATGTCCCTGAACACCACACAGTTTGTGTCGATGAGTGTTCTAGCCACACTGTGTTTGCTGTTTAAGATATTACTTGATGCCTCTCGAGTTATCGTTGTTTCTGTGAATATGCAATACATCAATATTATACATACATACATACGTACAAATATACATATATACATACATCCATACATGCATATATACATATATACATACATACATACATAGATACATGCATATATATATACAATTATACATAAATACATACTGTACATACATACATACAAATACATACATATATACATACATGCTTACATACTTACATACACGCCATAATTAAGTAGATACATACATTTATACTTATTTAAATGCATACATGCATACATGCATACGTGCGTGCGTAAACAAATACATACATAGCAAGCATATCTACTGTAGAAAAAACGTGATATATTTACAGGTGTACATAAATAATACAAAGATATTTTCAGATCTAATTGGTTGTCTGCCTTTTCCTTATTTTCTATCCACTCAGAGAAAGCCTCTTTGTCTGATCAAAACGAAAGCGAAGAGTCCTTAATATGGGAGGACAGGACACATTGGAATCAAAATTTGGCGATCAAAGGGATAAACAGGTCTTTAGGATCGGAGTTTGCGCGTTCTAATTCTTAAACTCAATATTCTGTTTCATCCCTTTCTTTCAGGTTAAGAGACCTTGAATATAATAGATGCAGAGCTCGGTTATGACCATTCAAGATGGCTTTCATCCAGGTCTTCAACAAAATTCACATTCTTGAAAGCACTTGAAGTCGTATTTAGTGGTTTTGTAATCGTTGCAACATCTTACAACGCCACAGAAATAGCTTGCTGCACTCACAATGGTGTTCTAAATAGCTATTCAATGTAAAGCTCGAAAAGGATCTACATAAATGTACCAATTTGCAACTTATTAATCAAATTAATTACTTAATGAATTCAGTCATTCATTCATTCATTCATCATTCATTCCCTGCTACCAAGGACGTCAGATTAAATATTAAACCACAAATACGCTTCTGAGATGCAAAGGGCCGATCCAGGAAGAACCAAGGTTCCGCTTAGTAGGATCGAGATTTGCAAAATGTAAATCAGCCTTACTTCTAAAATGGTCCGTTTTTTACATTTTACCTCAAATTGTCCGTTTTTCTACAATATACCTCAAATGGTCTGTTTTTTACATTATGTCTCAAATGTTCTGTGTTTTACATTATACTTCCAATGGTACTTTTTATATTAAACCTCTAATGGCCTAGTTTATATTTTAAACTTCAACTGGTCCATTTTAATATTATACCTCAAATAACCCGGTTTTTGCATTACACTTCACATTGTATTGTGTTGAATTGTGTAATATTACAACTAAATTTCACTGCGTATAACAGTTTTGTGTTTGGCTGATTTGACGAATGTTTCATGAGGAAGTGGCGTTTTCTATGTTGTAAAAAGTAAAACGGGTCAGCAAAAAACTGTTTGTTTTGTGTCTGCGGAGTAAATTCCATCTCTGTTTGATATTCAAGCATCTGCTCTTTTATATCTACTATGACTGAAGATATTTTATTATTTCTGCATTTATTTAGCGCCACTGTCTAATAACTGAGCATCAATCGATGGTGCTGAGCAATTCTGAGTGAGGGACATGCTCAAGGTCCCTACACAGTTACCTCAGAGGAGAGGTGAGCCAATCTCAGAGGAGATTGGAACCGCTGTCCGTGTTACAAGCCCAGCGCTCTAACCAATCGGCTACTGTGCTCCACAAAGAAGATATAATCTTAATCAAACAAACACGTTTCCGAATTACTCCAATATGTGTGTCATGGGTTGTTGTGAGTTCTATTGCAATGGTCATTTATGATGTCCATCCATCCATCCATCCGTCCATCCGTCCATCCGTCCATCCATCTATCCTTCCATTGCAACCTCCTCCTCCGCCGCTTCTGTCTCCTGTCCACCGCATCCCTCTTCTCAAAGGGTCGCAGTGCGCGATGACTGACTGTTGCTTACGTTCTATGTGTAGCAACACGATGTGGCTATGTGTAACTGTCTGCCGATGTGTGGCTAAATGTGTGACGATGTGTGGATAAGTGAGTAAAACTGTGTGGCTAAATGTGTGACGATGTGTGGATAAGTGAGTAAAACTGTGTGGCTAAATGTGTGACGATGTGTGGATAAGTGAGTAAAACTGTGTGGCTAAATGTGTGACGATGTGTGGATAAGTGAGTAAAACTGTGTGGCTAAATGTGTGACGATGTGTGGATAAGTGAGTAAAACTGTGTGGCTAAATGTGTGACGAGAGGTGCTAAATATGAGATGATCTGTGGCTATCGTGTGTGGCGACGCATACCGATGTACAATTGTGGCATAACTTAAATGAGCCAATATGTGGCTCTGTGTGAAACGCTACGTGGCTAAATGAATGAAGATATGTGGCTAACGAGTGGTTAAATGTGTGGCTCTGTGTGAAACGCTACATGGCTAAACGTGTGGCTCTATGTGGCTGTATGTGTGTGGCTACGGTCAATGCCTCCTAGAGTCGAGCGAGGATCTGTAGCGGCTCGATAAAATTCGTATGTATTCGCATATTTGATGATAAAATTTATCAAAGTAGGCATCTCGCCCGTTACCGCGAGCGCTCCAGCGCTTCCAGCTAGAGCAATGTGTATCAAGCAGAGCGATGCAGCAAGACACACATACAGAGAGAGAGAGAGAGAGAGAGAGAGAGAGTGAGAGAGACAGAGACAGAGACAGAGAGTGAGAGTGAGAGAGACAGAGAGACAGAGACGGAGAGGGAGAGAAAGAAAGGAAGAGACAGGGAGAGAGAGGGAGAGGAAGAGAGAGGGCAAGAGGGAGAGAGGAAGAGAGGGAGAGATGAAAGGGAGAGAGGGATGGAGGGAGAGAGAGAGAGAGAGAGGGAGGAAGAGAGAGGGAGAGAGAAGAGAGACAGAGAGAAATAGGGAGAGAACTGAGAGAGAGAGATGGAGAGAGAGTCGGAGGGGGAGAGGGAGAGGGAGAGAGGTATAAAGAGAAGAAGGAGATAGGGAGAGAGGGGAGAGAGGAAGAGGGAGAGAAAGGCAGAGAGGGAGGGAGAGGGAGAGAGAAATGGAGAGAGAGAGAGAGAAATAAAGAGAGACGAAGAGAAAGGGAGAGAGAGCAGAGAGAGAGCAGAGAGAGAGAGAGAGAGAAAGAGAGGGAGAGCATACTCATACTGGGTAGAGTGGGGGTAGAGTAGACCGAGGAAAGCGTGTGAGGGAAGGGGAGAGGCTTTCATGTTGGCAGTCGGTAGGTTTTCCTGTTTGCCGTTGCGACGCCTGGGACAACGAATCCTGCATTCCTGATGCCCGCAAAATGGAAATATTGCGTCTAGCGCTACAGTGCGTGTATGGGAAGTAAATTATTCAATATCAATGTACATAATAACCGGGCATCTCAAAGTGCAAATGTTTTCGGCGACTGTACTGAACCGACGCAAGGCTTAGAAAAAAGACGTTCGCACCGTCGAAATAACTGCTTGCTTGGGAGACGGTTGGGGAAATGGAAATGGGGAGGAAGGGTGGAAACTTGATGGAATGGAAGCTGAAATTATAGAGTCGGGGAAGACGAGAGATAGAGGAAAAGGAAGAAAGGAAGCCGCAAGGGCAGACGTTGGCAAGGAAGCCCACGAATGGAAGAAACATGGAAAATGGATCTGGTGGATAGAGGTTTCGGATGGAAGAAAAAAGAAGGGAAAAAATGAGAAATCGACTGAAGGGAAGAGTTTGAGGACAAGATGGAAAGAAGGAGAGATACATGGACAAATGAGACGGTGGAGAAGGGCTTGGAATGGAAGAGGGATGAATGAGAAATATTGGGGAAGAGAGCTCGAGAAGTAGAGTTGTGACTGAGGATTACGAATAGATGCAACTGGAGGAAGTGGAAATGAGGGTCACATTGGAAATTCTATAACGAAGAGAAACTTTAAAAAAGCGAGGAGGTAAATAGATTAAGAAGAATCGAAAATACGAAGGAAATCGCGTTGATGTTCGAAGTTAATATAAAGGAATAATATAAAGATCAGGAACTAAACGGGAATCGAGAGAAGAGGAACTGTGATCAGGAAATGAATGGAGCTTGAAGAGACAGACAGACAGACAGACAGCCAGACAGACAGACAGACAGATCTTGGAATTCGTCCATTTAAACCTCGGGCTAGCATGGTCCGTACACGGGTACCTTAAATGGCGTGGCGCCCATTCAAACGGGCAGCGGTGGTGAAGGATCTCACCCGATCAATTCACTGAAAAATGAGGAGGGTCGAGGCCATACGGTCGCTATATAAGACCGTGTCCAGTTACATGTAGGGGCCGAAGAGCAGGGAAACGAGCGCCTCCTCAATGTTCCGTTATCTTATTTTATCTTCTGCTGTACACAAAGGTCTAGCCTGCATGCACATTACTGTTTCAAACTTTGGAGTATTGGATCCCTCCTGGTTTAACATCCGAACTTGCGTCATGAGAAAAACAAAGATCGTAATGTGTAACAAAAAATATGACAACTAATGAAATACGATAGCTTTATGTTACGCAATTCAGGCCAACCTGTTGAGAAACCAACTGATGAAAACTGATTCAGCAAAATTCGACGTTTTCGTCCAAAGCGAAGATACCGATATTCAAAATCAAAGACCGAAACAAGGTCGCTTCAAATGAAGCGCAAGCAATTTCCGATATGTTACACTCTTGCTTATAGATATTGGAACTGAATACACGCCGTTCAAAGCCGGTCATTTATGATGCGCCCCATTTACTCGAGGACCTCTTGCTAAGGTCTGACTGTTATCGCTTGCTGGCTATCTGTATTAGGAACGATTAAACTTTGGTGGATATAACTGTCCACCTGGTGGAGTATAAGCGTGAGACATGAATGATCCCGGTCCTAGTGTTTACACTTATGATAAGGTCCTTGTATCACAGACCTGCTATATCATCATTGATGACATCATCATCAGACCTGCTATATATGGCAATGATGATGTCATCGATGCCAAATATGGCAATGATGATGTCATCGATGCCATATATGGCAATGATGATGTCATCAATGCCAAATATAGCAGGTCTATGATATTTTATTTGTTATAAAATTGCAGGCGCTGTCCTTTACAGCCATTGTTCATCGATTCAGTCTGCCCTTGCCCTCTCGATCGTCATCGGCCTCATTTATCATCTTCCTCATTATACCTTTTCAACCCCACTCCTTCTGCTCTTCCTCCTCCTCCCCCTCCCCCTCGTCTTCACGCGCTCAAAAGATCTACTGGGCTAGTTCTCCATTTGAGTCTCTCTGTTGTACCCTTGACCTCTCTTCTGGTCTTTTGTTCTTCATCCCAATTTCCCATGCGATTTAATTATCTTCTTGTTAGGCTTGTTCGAAACTCTACATTTTCCAACGTTCGCCATTGGATTCCTAACTCCGCCACTGTCTTTAGCTCGGTAGTGCCAGTCCAACGCCGGGATAAAGAAGGAGGGCGACTCAACGGCGTTTGATGCCATAAGATGTCGTTAAACATTGGAACTACTACTACAATCATTGGATTCTTCTTTATTTTCGTCTTCTCGTCTTCTTCCATCGCTTTCTCATTCTTTGCATACTCCTCAGTTCTTCATCTGTCCTCTCGTAATATGGCGTCTTAACAAATGTATTACTTACCTATTTACTTACTTACTTCGCCCCGTCCATGCGCTTATAAAATTATCGTTCCACTGACTCTTATATTCCAAACTTTCCTCCTCCTCATCTTTCGCCGATCTCGTTGTAATAGTAATAGTATCGTAATCGTGAACTTCAGATTTCTACAGCGGCCAACGAAAGCTAAGTCGCGGGAACCAGCTTATTCACAGGCGCTCAGTCAAAACAAAATCGATAGGGAAGAAGGGTTTGGTTCCAGGTCAAGATCCAGGGGTCAGGAAGGCAGACAGTCGGATGGATACAGTGAGTAGCGTTTTGGAACTGGATCTGCATTATAGACAAGGGGAAGAAGCCGCTCCCCCTCCCTCATACGCTTTCCCCGCTCCACTGTACCCGGTATATGTTTGCTCTCTCTCTCTCTCTCTCTCTCTCTCTCTCTCTCTCTCTCTCTCTCTATCTATCTATCTCTCTGTCATCTCAGGACTTGCAGGTTACTTCCCAGCTTACGCCGGTTGTACCGGTAACAAATTACATTACCTGCATGGTGACAAAGACAAGTGTGCGCAAACAACTAGTCTAGGGTAGTCACACGGAGTCCGCTCAGCAGATTCGAAATCACAATCGTCTGATTACGGAACAAGTTCGCTACCGAATAGACAACCTTTCCGCACAGGCAAGTCAGACGACCCACAAATTAGTTTCTTGTATGAACAGAGCGCTGCGTATTTCGAAGCTAAAATCTGACTGGAGACATCGTATAAAACTGGGCAGGGTCGAGGCCACACGGTCGCTATATAAAACCGTGTACATTTACATTTACATTCTAACCTCTGCCTCTAAAGCACGGAGGTACTGCGGTGTGGAGAAATTGCAAATATCTGTTCGTTCTGTCGGGGTCTCGAACTAGCGACCTCTACATTGGCAGTCGAACAAACTATCCGTCGGCCAGGACGCCAGGGGCATCGGCCACATGGCGAGCTAACCGCTTGTCGGCATTCATCGCGTGTTCGGGGGGACCTTGCTACATTAAACTGATCGTCTGCTTGCGGGGTTTGGCGGGAAAGAATATGCGTTGCAGGCAGCGAAATTACACGGAGTGGAAGACGCCGGCTTAGGCGAGATTCCTGTGGGCAATTTGTGCCAGCCTTGAGGGAGACATTCATCGTGCTTACTTATTTAAATCAAGTTATATGAAGGATTTGCTTATCGGGGTCCCTTGTAGCCCGCTGATTTTTTTTCACTTTTTGAAGAGTCTTTACCGTCGACTGTCGGCCGTGAACCAACCAACCTGGCTCTTGCGGTCTTGAATTGATATAGCGCCAGCTTTTGTGTGACGCTGAGGAATTCTGGAGATTTACGTTTACGTTTACGTTACACTACCTCACCCTGCACGCATAAAGCCTAAAATGTACACAATGCTTTTTTCCAAGAAAAGAAGATTCCGAAACTGAACAATTATGGAATCTTGTGCTAAAATTTCATTATTTTTATCAATCAATAAACACTGAAAACAGTGTAAAGTTGTAAACACTGAAATTGAATTAAAATAAGTTTCATTATATTACATAATTAAAATAACTTAGTAACACAATTCTTTTATTTAAAATAAATTATTTTTTATTTGCCGAAAACAGGTGCCGGAACGCCGTTCCAGAGCGTTCCGTCTAAAAAAGCATTGCATATATAGGTTGTATATCCAGTGTTACCAGCATCTTGTGGCTGCCTGCGCCTTTGACATCATATGTCACCTTATATCCTGCTGGTGGAAAGTGTATGCGATTACACTCTTCCTCTTCTAACATCTTAAGAAGCATTCTCGACCCATTTTAAGAAACACCTGCTAGATAGTCATGCCTTTGTGAGGTTCTTAAAATGCGCTCTAAAGGTTTCTCGATACATACATTCGTACATACATACATACATGCATACATACATGCTTACATACAAATACTGTATACGTACATACATGCAAACACACATACATACACACATACATATACATACACACATACATGCACACATGCACATACACACACATGCATACACACACGTACATACATACATACATACACAAAAACATACGTACATATATACACACATACATATATACATACACACAAACATTCACACATACATACATACACATATACATACATACACACATGCATACATATATATATATACGTACATACATACATGCATACACACATGCATACATACATGCATACACACACACACTTATACACACATCCATACATACATGCATGTGTGTGTGTGCATATGTACCTATATTACTAGAGTGCGATTTCTAGTTGGGAAGGGAGAATTTCCCCACTGGTTCACACTACTCCCATTGAAGATACGTTTCCTCAAACACTTAATTCGTTCCTGCCCAAAGGTCTTCTCATTCCCCATCCTGCCAACCACACATCCCACCTGCTATATAAGCCACATATATATTATAATGTATATATATATATATATATATATATATATATATATATCTTAATGATGTATTTGGCTCGCAGAATGCATTTTGTAAAAACTTGAAAACCAAGTGAAAATCATGACAGATCATCATCTGCGTTTTTAGGCTTCCATACGAAATCAGGCTCCTTCCGTCCGTCCGTCCGTCCGTCCGTCCGTCCGTCCGTCCGTCCGTCCGTCCGTCCGTCCGTCCGTCCGTCCGTCCGTCGTAAAAAAGGTACGCAGGCGGAGTGGTGACCACCGACACAGAGATCACGTGATGAATATTTATGAGCCTATTTAGCAAGTAGATTGGCCACCGACCTGAACTTAACCATTCGTTTCCGTATGTGGGACTTAGTTCCTCATAGCGCATAGAAGCTGTCCAAATATACGTTCAACATGACCCATATTGGAATGACTATCACAGCAATAGGCTTAAGCGTATGTTCATGCATATTGCGCGTAATAATTATGTAAATAATTCTGGCAGATCAGTGAAATCATTGTTTCGGGAGATTTCTCTGCGCGGATTTAGCAGTTATCGAAGAGGCAGAGAGCAAGAGAATCGTTTCAATAGATCGATCTTTGACTCGTCAATTAGAACGTCATCAGACATGTGAATAATTTCAGACGTGAGAAGAGAAAAGATTATGATAAAGAAGAAGATGACGAAGAAGTAGTAGTACAGGAAGAAGAAGTAGTCTATTTAAAAGCCTGTCATCTGCTTCGCTTGATAAAGAAGAAGATGATGAAGAAGTAGTAGTAGAGGAAGAAGAAGTAGTCTATTTAAAAGCATGTCATCTGCTTCGCTTGATGAAGAAGAAGATGATGAAGAAGTAGTCTACTTAAAAGTATTTTATTTGGTTCGCTTTGCTTTACATACACAGTGAATAAAAGCCATTGCTTTTAAAAATTCCTGATGTTTTCCATATTGTTTTATAAGTCCATAATATCAGCAGCATTCATTCCGCATTTCAACGCAATGGTTTAGATAGGCCTATCACCGTAACAATCAACGATAAACAGAAAATGCCGGATCCCCTGGCGGTTTTATAGCTCTATATAAATGCATAAATTAAACAGTTTCATATGCTTTCCAGAATGTTCGGGGTCTTCGAAGCATAATATTCACCGGATCATGGTTTGTTTATTATCGCCGGCAGATGACGCCCTTCCGTTATATTAGCTCAATAATGACATAAAATAGAGACTCATAGTCTCTATATGCATAAGTTGGCTGGTGTAGGGCCACACGTGGATAGTAGACAATCATCTTCTTTACGGTTAGGTTGGTTACCGACGGTGAAGAAGCTGGTTTCCATGACGCGGTTTCTGCGTATATACATGGCACTTAGAAATTTTGAAGATTTAAATGTACATATATCTTACATAATGGAAATCGCAACTGAAGGTCAAAACGAAAGGCGTTTCTATTCAATTGCTGTGTAGCGATTATATATTGAAAGAGTATATTGTTACATGTTGGTTGTCTAGAGATATGGAACAACATATATCAGCTTCAGGTTAAAATGTTTTATTTTCTAAGCTGTTTACAACCGTAATATGACTCACACAGAACGACAAGACGTCGGCCTCAGGTGTTGACAAGCCAGCGAAGAACCTGTCAAGAAGAAAATAAAACGCCGATCAAAACAGAAGGTGATGAAAACAGGCTTAAGAAGAACCAAAGAAGTCATCCACCCAGAGAAGCTTAAACACGACTGACCGAAAGACATTGGGAAGAAAAAATCAGGTCAAGCGTGACCAAAACCAAAATCCTGAGTTGAACTTAAAGACAACACCTTTTTACAGGGTCGGTTTTCCCTTCAAACTGTAGACCTGCAGAGGGTGTACAACGTATAACAACTCAATCCACTCGGTTGTATCCTATGTCAAGGTGCCTGTGTGCGTGAGGATATCGTTTCGCATATCGACAGTGACTATATTTCAGAGATTTGAATCTCAGGCTAGCACGGTCAGAACCTTAAATGGCATCGTAATCGTAATCCCGAGATTTTTATAGCGCCCAACGAAAGCCGCGTCACGAGGACCAACTTATTTACAGGCGCTCAGTCAAAACAAAATCGATAGGCAACAGGGTTCGGTTCCAGGTCAAGATCCAAAAGTCTGGTAGAGAGACAGCGTGGCAGCTACGTTGGGTGATGTTTGGGCTTGGAGCGGAAAGAGAGGTAAGAGGAAGAAGGGGAATCAGGATAGGATCTGTGAAAGAGAAATGTTTTTAGTTTTGAGTGAAAGGCCATGGCACCCATTCAAACGGGTGGCGGTGGTAAAGGATCTCACCCGATAAATTCATTGAAAAAGAGCAGGGTCGAGGCCATAGGTCGCTACAGAAAAGCATGTACATTTACATTGTACCTATTCAGTGCTATCTTATACTAAGTATGTAACAATATATATATTGTATATACGCTACAAAATAACATATATTTTATATATAGGCCATAGGCATCACTGGCATAAAGGCTCATTAGTATTGATCTAAGACGAATGTAGATGCGTATGCATATCCTATACGGGCTACTTTTGCACACGCGAATTATGAGTCAGACGCAGCCGGAGGTAATGGAGGCGCTAATTGGAAATGTCACGACTGTAACAGAATGTCGCATGTAAAGATGGCAGCTTAAGACATCGTCGGCGAAGCAGAGAATCTGTTCTAATCCGATTTCACATAATTAAATTTAATGCCTTTGGTGCCTGATACAGAAGGTATCGGTCGATGGTGCACCAGCTGAAGCGTGAGTCGATTATAAGTCAATCCGGTGCCAAGCAGTCTGTCAAAGATTATCAAATTCTTGCGCTGATAGGACTTCTCCCGATAGCCACATTAATTGGGCCACAGCCATGTTCATTGGGCCACAGCCATGTTCATTGAGCCACAGCCATGTTCATTGGGCCACAGCCATGTTCACTGGGCCACAGCCATGTTCATTGGGCCACAGCCATGTTCACTGGGCCACATCCATGTTCATTGGGCCACATCCATGTTCATTGGGCCACAGCTATGTTCATTGGGCTAGAGCCATGTTCATTGGGCCACATCCATGTTCATTGCGCCACAGCCATGTTCATTGGGCCACATCCATATTCATTGGGCCACATCCATGTTCATTGGGCCACAGCCATGTTCATTGGGCCACAGCCATGTTCATTGGGCCACAGCCATGTTCATTGGGCCACAGTGGGTCCATGGCTGGCTATCATTCGGGTCCAATGGCCCAGTGCAAGTCCCACAGTGAGCCCATTGGTTGTACGGGTCACATATACAGGATACATATTACAAAGTGTACAACTATTACTGTATATTATTATTCTGTAAGCCTAATGGACACGACAACGTCTTTTCTGATGCACCTCTTTAATGGGGATGAATTGCGTAGGCCTACCTGAGGCTCAGTGTAGGCAGCTGCACGACTAATGAGAAACGCCTTCTCAACTTAGCCACGTGCCAACTTTATTTAGGCTATAACATCTTGTTCTAGAGTTTTTACATATTTTCTATCCTCACTGCTCATCGTAATTGCCGTTCTCCAATTTACCTTCAGTGTTTAAAACTGTCCTAGTAACGCCTCCAGAGTTTTAGAAAAGTCTGAACTAGATATATGGCAACTATTTTCCAATGCGAATAGCAATAAGGCTTTTCGCACTGGAGTTCAGAAAAGTTGTTGGCCTTTGACATACCAAAAATCAAGCCAATTTTCAAGAACCATGGCCACTCGTGGGACAGACTAAAGCGGCTACATGAAACAACCATGCCTGCCTCAGAGGGCTTCATTCTTCAATCAAGCCCTCTATCAGGCCTTGCCCAGAGTCTGTCTGTGGGGATATCCGATCGACGAATAACAAACAGTACAACACAGTGGAGTTAACTGAAGAGATCGTTTTGAAGTATGTCCTAGAGTGATTAACGACCAGTAGCTACGTTGATATACTTATATATTACAATAAAGTACGTATTACATTACGCTTTTAGTCAAACAAAGAACCAATTATGTGATTTCTCAAGAATAAAATAAATAAATAAAATAAAGAGATATAAGGCCTATCGTAGCGACCTTGGACAAGTTGCTCACCCACAATTGTCTGTGAGAAAGGCAACGGGAAACGACCTTATCTCATCCCTGAGGGGCATATAGTCAACGGACCTGCTCTCGGGCAGAGAACTCATCATCATCATCATCATCATCATCATCATCATCATCATCATCATCATCATCATCATCATCATCATCATCATCATCATCAAAGAAGAGAACCAGCGTGATTAAGAGAGTAGAGGATCAGTATTTCCGGTGCGTTGAATCATGGGAAAATCGTCATCGCCGATAATGATGTCGGTAAACTGCGTCTTCTTTGACAAATTTGGAAAACTTTTCTACACATTGACTAACGAATTATTCTGCAAAGTTTACCAACTTCTTATCAGTAAGAAAGACCGTCAGTGAGAAGGTAACTATTCTATTATCTTGATCTTCAGTGGTGTAACTTTCTTAAGGTGAGACTGTTTATAATAGCCTTAATTATGAATGTAATATTCTGCACTACATATTACTTTGAACGCCTAGGACAACGTGATTTGGGCGATCATTACATTTAGTATCAACTTGTGACGAATCTTGACGACCTTCGATGTGGATTTAGTGATTTTAATGTAAACTAATTGTTTATTTACACGCATGCCGCGTATCAACAGTAACCCTCAGAGTGGTGTCGATGGTCTTTCAATTGTAGTGCTTGCACAGCAGCAACGAGTTTTGTTTATTAAACTGATTTTAAAATGATTTATTTGGGTGGGTGTGTCTTTTAAGGGAGGACATCTATATAAATTCTGACTAGATTAATGGCATACGTTTGATTTTTCACCTAGCCTATCCCCACATCGCATGATCGTGATTTAATTTTCTGATTTTGCCTTTAGTTACAAAATGGCGATCGTTCTGGCTCAGCCTCGTTACATATTTGGTGTTCGAAGTGGCGTAACTTACAATGTGCTTTATCAGGATGAGCACACCATTGTATATCCCTCTGGCAGTAACATTGTGGTCTACAATATTGATCAGAAGACCCAAAAATTCATTCAGTGCTCGGAGAAGAGCCACGGAATGACAGCAATGGCCATTAGTCCAAACAAGCGATTTCTAGCCATTGCCGAAAGGGGAAATTTGGAAAAGGCTGAAAGGGCATTGATCATCGTTTATGACCTCAGTCTTCTGCGAAAGCGCAAGATTCTCAGTCTCTCGGACTTTCGGTTTGATGAATTTGTCAGCCTTGCTTTCTCTCCCGACTCTCGCTACCTTGCTGCCCAAGGCGGGCAACCTGACTGGACTCTTGCATGCTGGATTTGGGAGAAGTCGAAGCTTTTGGCCACCATGAAAACAACAAATCCCCAGACCAACCTGCCTATTCATCAGGTGAGAAGAGGAAGTTTATATATTTATTTATTTAAAGCACGTCTTATGCATTCGGCATTAATAAGTCTGAGTCTGTGGGACAGAGTAAAGTCTGATGTTCATCGATTGAGAAGAGGAAGTTTTCTGTTCATCACGTGGAAAGAGGAAACTTATTTAATAATTTAAGCTGCTTTTTATGCATTCAAAGTCAGTTAACCTGAAGCACAGAGGAAATTCTTGTTTGAATCAAGTGACGGCTCTACAGAAGGGAGGCAGAGGGGCCAATGTCCCACCAACTGAATGCCTGCCCCCTTGGTGGCTCCCCAAATGAAATCCTGGTTTCATTGGCACATATGGGTACAGATAATATTCAAAAACATAGAATAAATAATACAAGTGGGTACAAAATTTATTTATTTTTTTTGTATTCTTATTATATTGTATTATTATCAGTTAAACATCATATCTATTGTTATAATATTTTGTGCCAACAAGGAGGTTAATGAATGCTTTCTAAATTTTAAAACCTGCACACGGATTAGATGAGCAGGCATTGTTCGGGTCTTATAGAAACCCTGCAGTAATATGGGTAAGACATTAACTCATGTTTAGTAGGTCAAGGGTTAAAATGGTGCAAGTGTGATTAGCGGTGTGAATAAGGATGTCCATCAGTCCTGAGGTAGTCGGCTCCATTAGCCATTTATGTTCCATTAGGCCTTCCCTGTTAGGGAAACCTAGAGCCACAGTTTGAATTGGGTTTGTTCATCTTAATTATGGAATATTCTGTTGTGAGAACATTTTGGTTTTGTAATGCTTATGTAATTTTAACCAGTGTAATATCTGCAGCAAAACTGGTTTGCCAATGCTTCCGCTTATGGTTATAATGCTTCTTATAGTCCACCTTGGGCATAAACACAGTAAATGAATGCATACATATGCAAATTGCGCTCTAACCAATGTCGTGTTACCCATGTTCTCTTTACTGATGATGTTCTGCTGCATTTATGCAGTATCCAATGGTGGATCCATCTGGCCAATCAGGGCATGCCTCTGCCACATTTGATTTTGGGGATACTGTTTAGTGGGTTAGAGAGAGGGTTGCCTATTAAACTTGTGAAGTGACTTGTAAAATAAAGCAGTTCATGATTAAACGGGGAAACTAATATAACTGGTCATCCCATAACGTCAACGAAAAGGTCAAGAAAAATCTAGGAAAAGCAGACAAAGATTATAAATAATGGGAACCAAAGATCAAAAGTCTTGGAAACTTGGAAAAGCTGTCATCACAAAGTCCTGAAAATTCCTTATGACCAAAAATGTGACAAAAACCTGAGAAATAAAAAAATAATTTTAGAAAAATCCTAATAGCTAAGAAAAATTGGTCAAAAAACTTCTGATGTTGACCTAAAATAAATAAAAAATCAGTAAGTACAGCTTTGCTTACTTGGCCACCCTTTCTGTAATGTTTTGGATCAGCCACTGCAAGTATCATTAACCAGTGTAATGTCTGCAGCAGAACTGGTGTGCCAATGATCCCGCTTATGGTTATAATGCTTCTTATAGTCCACCTTGGGCATAAACACATTATATGAATGCATATATGCACAAACTGTGCTCTGACATATCTATTAGTAGCAATATCATCGTAGCAGTCATTTATGATAGTTGATGCTACTGTCTTTGCAGGTGAGTTTCAACTCTGAAGACAACAGCCACATGTGCGTTGTTGGTACTGGAATATGTAAACAGTTTCGCTACAGCGAAGGTGCACTTAAGCAGTTTGCCTTTCAGAAGTCAGATCCACTGAACTATTTATGCCATGCCTGGGCCAGTCCAGAGCTACTTCTAGTTGGCTCAGAGAATGGAAAAGTCCAAGTCTTGGAACTTGGGGAGTTGAAACAGGAATTTACTATTTCTACTGTCACCGCTTTTACCAACCCAAGCCATCCTGAGGAAATTTCTCGGTATGTGATTTTGTTTCATAAGTACAGTTGAACTTCATTATGAAGATGGTTTTAGTGCAAATTCTGTTATATGTTGAATTGGTCATAGTTCACAATTGACACATGTGCCATAATTCCTGTGAAACAGTGACTTAATGGGCAGTCTGGTGGTTGCAGCTCTGAGCCTTTGGGGGTATCGCTGTGTATTTTTGAACACTGTCTCTGTTGCCTGACATGGGAATTTGGTGCCAGCATCTTCTGTGAAGTAAAAAGCAAGACTACCAATCCACTGACCTTACTTACAGGCAGTCAGCTCGTCAAAGGTTGCTTTTATCAACTGCGTCAAATAAAATCCATACGCAGACTAATTTCAACCTTGGCGGCTATTAAGCTGGTCAACATCTTTACAGTCTCCCAGGTCGACTACTGCGACAGCCTACTGGTGGGTCTGCCGTCCTGCCAACTTGCACAAATTCAGTCTGTGTTAAACTCTGCTGCCCGTTTAATTTATGGCAAGATACCATCTGACCATGTCACCGCCCTGCTGCGGGGCAATCTTCATTGGTTGCGTGTCCTGCAGCGGATCACTTACAAGCTGTGTCTGATGACATACAAGGCTTTAAGTGGCTGTGCTCCAGATTATTTACTCAACTTCTGCATTCGACCAGTCTATTGTTTATCTGTGAAACACATGAAGAGGGTTCTCATTTTTTGAGTGTGATAGATCATTGTTTTAAATACATTATCTGACCTAATCTAGTCTTTGATTTGATCCTGTGGCAGTTATAGTGAGTGGCAGCCAATTGATGATAAAAGCAGTCAGAATGGCATTCTAAGTAGAAAGAAGTCAGATCTAAGAAGAACAAGAAACTACAAAGGAAAATAATTTGGGTTACAAATATTAGATTATGCCAGATTTGATGATGTTATGATGACGTTAGGTTAAGTCAGATCTGATGATATTATGATGATGTAGATTATGTCTAATGTGATGATATTATGATGTTAGATTAAGTCAGAATTGATGGTATTATGATGATGTTAGGTTCAGTCAGATCTGATGATATTATGATGATGTAGGTTATGTCTGATGTGATGATATTATGATCGTAATCGTAATCAAAAACTTATAAAGCGCCACTTCAAGATAAAACTCATCAGAGGTGCTCCCGGCCCAATTTCCCATGACTAATGGGGAATAACACGGTCTTCAAACGCTTGCGGAAAAGAGAGGGAGGAAGAGAGAGGAATTCCCGCCTAAGGTTGATGATATTAGATTAAGTCAGAATTGATGATATTATGATGATGTTAGGTTAAGTCAGATCTGATGATATTATGTTGATGTTAGATTATGTCAGATGTGATGATATTATGATGATGTTAGATTAAGTCAGATCTGACGATATTATGATGATGTAGATTATGGCAGATATGATGATATTATGATAATGATTGTGAACATAATTTACACTGTAGTTTTTGAAAAAAAATATGAGCTACAACTTGAGCTGTCTAACAAGAGATTTGCTATAAGCTGGCTTTTATCTGGAAGAAGACAGCTGATGTTCAACTTTAACGTCCCTGCAGCGTTTCGACAAAATAAATTTGTTGACTTAGTTGCAGTGTTTTCCGTTCGCTCAGGTGGTACCAGAATCCCAGCGGAGTCGTCTAAATGCTGGCATTTGTGTTGAACACATGAACCTTTCAGCTAAGCTGTGATGGCAAGATCCTGAATCATTTATTGATATAACCCAATAGATTTGGTGCAAGCACATAAAAGCGACGACTGCCTGACAAAGCAGACGATTCCACTGGGGACGTCTTGATGGTGACTTGGGGCGGTCAGGTCTGCTGTAATGCAACAGCTTTGTTAGGAATCTATGGTTTCCTCTGGTATTGCACAGTTCTTTTGAATTATTTGGGACACACTCAGCTGCATAGTTAGCGATTTAAGCAGCTGAGCAGTTGAATTTTAAAGGATTCTGACTTGATGTGTGACAACAAAGCAGTAAAACGGCTCAAGTCCTGATAATTATCGAACACACTATACACTGTACAGGAAATTTATCAAGCACCGTTAAAGCAAAGATTGTTTTTTATTATCTGTTTACATTCACTGCAGTGTATGAGATTCAAACTGCAGTTGGTGCTGTGTAATTGACAATTCATTTTTAATCCATATAGCCCACAATCCACAGACATATATATCACAATATAATGCACAATCCATATACGTGTGTAGCCATTTAACCGCACTTAACCCCACCTAGCCTGCCTTCTGGTTTCCAGACCAGTTGAATATTGACTGGACTTCAACAGGTAGTTAAAACCGGGCTGTAGTTTTGTGTGAAATAGCCACCTTACCACCTGATTAATGATGATGCTCTATAAGAACCCTGTAGAAGTCATTGGTTTTGGTTACATCTGAAGAAAAGGCTGTCTTTTTGTAATTGTAATCTGACATTTATAAAGCGCCACTTCAAGCGCCACTTTTGGGAGCCCTCTATTGATAGTATTAATGTTAGATTGTTGATCAGCGTGTTTGTGTTGGATTCAAAACATCTTGGGCTTTTGAAGACAATTGCTGATCGAAGTATGTCACAAAGATGAACGTTTAACTTACCTTGAGTTACAGACATACAGAATCAGTGCATACTGTTTATGCTTTACATATTGACTGTTAACAAGGGCATACTGAATGTTTCAGTACATGCATACTTTTACGATGAACAAAGACTGTATGTGCACGGTAGACACAAAGATAATGGTTTTCTATTAAACGGAGCCTGCGTGAATCTCATACCGAGTAGTATAAACAGGGTTGTTTTGCTGTAATCTGAGGCTGGGAAATTGTAAGCTGGTCATATTCAGCAAGTTCGCTGAATCTCACTAATGTCTGTGAATTGAGAAATCTGCACACGGCAGCAATGTAGCTATAGTCCCTCGCTGTCGCTGTAGAGTTCTTATTGAGCTGTGCAGCATTTAACCACTCATCCTGGAGAAACCCATAAATTCAGTGAACTGTGCATTAATCACCGGAGAAAATTCGAAATAACTCCACCGAGCACAGCTTCGAATCGTGAGAAGTCTTAACTATGCACGATGAAGACATACACCGCTCTGCACTGAAGTAAAGTGCGCCACTTTAAAAGAGTGAAGCAATACATCGATTCCAGTGATGCATTGCTCGTGTTTTAGCAAAGACATTAGTCTCATTCGAACACAGAGTGCTAATGACTTATTAATGCATTATGCAGGCTTGGCCCAGAGAACTATAAGCGATTGATCAGCGCAAGTGCGATTTGCGAGTGTGTTTGTGCATAATACATGTTTCCTTTTAGCCTTAGTCTAGATGTGTCTTGATTTCCCTGCTTGACAGTTTGATTGTTATGGAGCCATTATTCCGTGTTAGCTCTAAAGTGTAGATGTTCCTTATATGAAAAAATGTAGAGCTGCCATTCTGCTTTGGTCGTTTGGAATGACCATTTGACTTGGATAATTTAGAATGACTTCACTACCCAATGTGTGTAAACATGCTTACACCATCCAAACATGTTTACACCATCCAAACATGTGTACACCATCCAAACATGTTTACACCATCCAAACATGTTTACACCATCCAAACATGTTTACACCATCCAAACATGTTTACACCATCCAAACATGCTTACACCATCCAAACATGTTTACACCATCCGAACATGTTTACACCATCCAAACATGTTTACACCATTCGAACATGTTTACACCATCCAAACATGCTTACGCCATCCAAACATGTTTACACCATCCAAACATGTTTACACCATCCAAACATGTTTACACCATCCAAAGGCAATGATGATCATGAGGATTGTGACAACTGTGATGATCAAAGTGAGGATAAACTGTGGTGTGTTTATTGTTATTTACTGTTTTATTATTGTGACTGTAGATATTTCATCATCAACAGTGGTAGCAGTAGATGATTGGATGCCAGTCATTTAGTCAACTTTAAAGTACTGGGACAGAAACGAATATTTTGGGGCTTATCATAGATTGAGGGATTGAGCCAGACTTGTAATCTTAATCTTTAACTCGACATTTCTAAAGCGCTACTTAAAAGCTAAGTGCAGGGTATCTCCCCATTCTCTCTCTTGTCTTCTGGAAATTGGGCTTGGTTCTTAACATGGCATCTTTTGAACAACCCCACTGACTTGATGCAGCATTCGTGAATAGGCTGGTGCCTTGCACTTAGCTTTTAAGTAGCACTTTAGAAATTTTGAGTTTACAATTACGATTTCTGAGTAACAAAGCACTAAGGTACCTCTGAGAACTGTTCTTGGCAGCTGTGTGCCTTTACCCCTTGTGTTACAGGACTTTCCTTGAGGTAAACTTTGTTCTTGCTGTTGGGTAACAACGTTCAAATCTTTTCAGATCATCCATTGATGTCAGCAGGGATCATTCTCATACGAATGAGACAATTAACGAGTTTCCAGTCACGGCTATCGTCGCATTTGCCAAAGGCTTTGCATGTGCCGCAGGCGCAGGGCTTGTTCACCTGTACGAGAAGAGTGAGGAGGACTACTACAAGAAGATTAGAGAAATACAGGTCGGTTCATTATCTGCTTTATTCTGTATTTTAGTGCATATGATAACATTACTAATCTTACTAAGATTTCTTTGTGTTGTTTGTTCTGTTTTAATGTGGTATATAGAAGACAGTTCAGTACTGTGACTGAATCTGTACTGTCTAATCTAATCTAATCTTATGACTTCTATAGTGCTGTTATAATGCCCAAGGCATCATTCGATGGTCACTTCAAGTGATTTCAGAATAAAAATCATAATCCATTGGAAAAGCTAGGTCGAAAACCTATTGGTCAGAGAAACAAGAAATTAGGCTACGGTTTGGCGAGCAAGTTGAAGCAGACGAGTCTTAAGTTTAGACCTGAATGACATCACAGAACTGACAGAACAAATCAAATTTGGAAGCGATGAATTCCAAAGCCATGGACCAGCAATAGAGAACGCTGTAGAACCCAACACTGTTTTGGTATAAGGGACAACAAGAGTCGATTCAGTTAAATAGCAGTGACTTGGTTTGGACAGAAAAGTTTTTTAGAGTACTGCTTCCTGTAGAAGTTACTTTGGTTCTTGTGTACCTTTGTGGAGTATTGATTCATGTATAAGTTACTTTAGTTCATGTGTAGATTCCTCCTGATCCCAACAGTATTGATTCAACGCGCTGTCAGGAGCAGATCTTCACTTGCCTTGTTGTCAGCCCATCTGAGGAAACCGTGATTGGCTGTACAACATCCAGTCAGCTCTACTTTTATACTCTGACTGCAGTGGAAGTTGCAAAGGTACTGAATTGTTTTAAGATGTCTTCAAGTGCCTTTTCGTAACTGATTAGGCCGTTGTCGCCTGATTAGTTATGATAAAAGCATGCACACAAATATACATGCGTACAGGCATACATGCATACATACATACATGCCTGTATACAATGACATCACAGACATACACACTTATGGTAAAACTTGTAGTTGTAGGTAGTTGTAGGTGTAGTTGTAGGTAGTTGTAGGTGTAGTTGTAGGTAGTTGTAGGTGTAGTTGTAGGTAGTTGTAGGTAGTTATAGGTGTGACAAAGATGGCTTTTCTCTTTCCTCTGACTACAATACTTATTTTGATTGTGATGTAACTGTGGACATTTGTGTCACTTTTGATGCAGTTGTATGTGACTATTGTAATGTGCTCTTGCTCTCATTCATGCTATTTCCGCTGGTGCACAATAAATATACAGGTTTAATCATTATAATAGTTTTGATAAATAAATCAGTCCATCCTCAACTGCATTCCTAGATTTTGGCCAACTTACCACATTTTTTGCAAACTTCTGACTACGTATGAGAGGCGCTGCATAAGCTCCCAGTTGAGAACAGATTAAACTGTATAAGGCTTGCATCAATTAAAATGCCAGTCATTTCAAAATAAATGAAATTATATGTAAAACTTAAAGGTAACTGACTAATTTTTAAAGTATGTTAGTTCAAGGAACTATGGAAGTTGAAGGCCACAAGTGAAAAGGGAAGATGTTGTCTTAAACAAGGGAAAGCAGAAGAAAAGAAAATAAATTGAAGAAAAGTAATTACGCTATAGTTGTCGGTTTTAATTTGTGTGTTTCAGAGCGAAAGGGTTCAGTTTGAAGTGATATCGCAAGTCTTTCACTCCAGTGTGATCACTGGACTCGATCTTTGCATCAGAAAGCCGCTGATCGCAACATGCTCGGTTGACAAATCTGTCCGTATCTGGAACTACGATAACTGGTACAACCATTTTTTAATATATTTTATCAGTATCATTTTAAAAATGATGTGATAATTTTAGACTTGTTGTGTAGATGTTTTGTAGTTATTACTTTCAGGTTTTTGTCGGTTTATTTTGTTTTTGAGTTGTTTTATGGTACTTCTTATGCCTGTGATTCCTCGCTCAGCCAATGGACACATGGCACGTTAACAAATGTCTTACTCACTTACTTCTTAATTTCAGTGACCTTGAGACTTTGGAGTTCAGTACTGCAGTTGTCAGAATTTTTTTCAGCTTTGTAGGTGATTTGTATATCAATTATTTCTTCAATTAGTTAATTAAACGAAATAAAAAAGCCTTTTTGTAATTAAAGGTTGCACTGATGCACATGCACTTTAATGGAAAATAATGCAACATTTGGTAAAATTGATTTAATGCCCTCGACGGAAGTACAGAGTTTATGATGAAGTATTTAATGACTGCTGACAATGATAACTAGTTGGCAACAATGAAACATGTTTGTGACAAGGATCATATGCCACGGCTAATGGAACGGGTAAAAATATTTGGGAAGAGAATTAACGTATTGTCATCTTCGTTAGTGTGTGGTGATAATTTTAAGCATAAATTCATTTTATGGCATAATTGTTTATCTAAAGCTTTATTATTTGAGCTAAGCTAGTAAATCTGAATCTGAGGTGCAGATGACTGTTCGCTTGTGTCAGTACACAGTCATGCAAAGACCAGAATAAAACATATGTCTGTCTGTCTGTCTCTCTGTCTGTCTGTCAGTCAGTCAGTCAGTCTGTCTATGTATCTGTCTGTATGTGTGTCTGTATGTGTGTCTGTTTGTGTGTCTGTCTGTGTGTCTGTCTGTGTGTCTGTCTGTGTGTCTGTCTGTCAGTCCGTCAGTCTGTCTGTGTCTGTGTGTGTGTGTGTTTGTCTGTCTGTCTGTTTGTGTGTGTGTGTCTGTCTGTCTGTCAGTCCGTCTGTCTGTCTTTCTGTTCGTCTGTCAGTCTTTCTGTCTGTGTGTGTGTCTGTCTGTGTGTGTGTCTGTCTGTCTGTCTGTCTCTTTACCACCCTTAAAAGCATGTCTTGCTTAGAGTTTACTTTAGCGGTACTTTATTAACAGAAAGATGTTGACGTTCTGTATTTATGATGGTGATGATACAATGGTGTATCTTGCTGTGTTATTAGTTTTTGCATTGTGTTCTAGTGAGCTGGATATCTATAAAGAGTTTTCAGAGGAAGCATACAGCGTAGCCCTGCATCCAAGCGGCCTCTATGTCCTGGTCGGCTTTGAGAATAAGCTGAATCTAATGAACCTTTTGATCGATGATATCAAAACCTTCCAGGAATTTGACATCAAATCCTGTCGAGAGGTAAAGGAAACGTAGTCCCGGGGAATGTGTGCATAAAATTCAAAGAATCTTGTGATAATGAATGCCTTATAACTTGTTACTGGAAAGATGATAAATTCTTTTTGATGATGATAATGATGATGATGATGATTATTATTATTATTGTTGTTGTTGTTGTTGTTGTTGCTGTTGTTGTTGTTGTTTTGCATTTATTATGCATGAACGGTCAGTAAATTCAATAAATCTGAACGTGAAGTGTGAAGCAGCTGTGAGTGAAAGACTTGCACAACGACTCAAGATCCGTACACAGTAACCATCTAAGGGGAGGTCTAACCCATACTCTGCATTATAAGCCAAGCACTCTATCCAGTCGGCTACCGTGTCCCATTATGATGATAGTAGTGGTGGTGGTGGTGGTGTTAATGATGACAGTTACAACATTGGTGATGACCTGATGAAAATGAAGAAAGTAGAGGCAATGATGATGACGTTATGAAGATTTGGCAGTGAAGATGTCATTGATGAGACTGTGTTGATAGTATGGTGCACAGTTGCTTAGTGTTAATAATTAGCAACTTCTAATGCGCCAGTGTCTAATGCACAAGGCATCAACCGATGGCAAAATCGATTGTTGTTAGATATTTGCCCTGTAAAAGTAAAAGAAATGACTGGATGAAGGCGGTGATAACAGCTATGAGATGGCTGGAATGTTAAACTGTTAGATGACACACATAATCACACGGGTCTTTCCCTCGAAACTGAAAACACTCCTCTTCCACAATCCTATCCTGATTCTTCCTCTTCCCCTTATCTCACTGAAATCCAGTTCAGTTCCAAACACCATCCACCGTTGACTGTCTGACACTTGGAGCATGACCTGAAACCGAATCCTTCCCTTCCTATCGATTTTGTTTTGACTAAGCGCCTGTGAATAAGCTGGTTTCCTTGACTTAGCTTTCATTGGGTGCTGTAGAAGTCTTGAGCTTACAATTACGATTACGATTACAATATAGTTGGCCTCTGTGCTATCAAAACTGAATGAAGTTGCATCGTCTGATGATAGTAGCCCTCTGCTTTTTTGGCAATGGGGATGTTAATGGTGACCAGTGGGAATGCATGGAATGCAGCAGGTGATGAGTGGGGGTGGGCTAAATACAGCAGCAGGGAAATAATGCTGCGTCAGCAGTTATTTTTGTATCGTGACCAGCGCCCATGAGAAAGCAGTGATCACAGGGTATGTTGAGGGGTGGTCTGCCATGCCCTAAGCACAGCTTACCTACAGATAATATTAGAGTTGTTTCATGATCAAGAAACTTCTGCTTTGAGAACTTTTCTCCTCTGAGAGGATGATGGAGAACAGTATGGTTAGGGAATGGAAACAGAATATTTCATGTCTTAAAGGTTCAAATGAAGGCTAAAAGTTTGGAGAAGGAACCGTCATTTAGGAAGTGTGAATAGAACTCTTTATAATGCCCACACATATAGAAATCAACGTTTATCAGTTTTAAGGTCGCATAAATAGGGACTTGGGTGCCCAATCAAATGGGCAGTGGTGGTGAAGAAAAATGACCGAGGTCAGGGTCATACGGTCGCTATAGAAAAATGTGTACATTTACATTTACCCAGATTGGATTTTCATTTTAGTTATTGTCCTTTCTGTAGTAATTGATGTTCATTACAGTTCATAAATACAGTTATTCTAATCGTTTAATGACTGATTGTAATTGATGGGCGGTGGTTATTGTCTCAGCATCTCAGAATCGACAATCTTTTAATTACGGATTATTGCAATGTACTGTATCAGAGTATATTTTCATTGTTGGAATTTTCATTGTTGGAATTATCGATTAATGGGGCAGTCATGGAATTCTTATTCTTTTGGCACAGTGTTGCTTCAGCCATGGCGGCCATCTGTTTGCTGCCGTCCACAGCAACGTCATTCAGATCTACTCGACGACGACCTTCGAAAACGTCTCGAACATGAAAGGCCACAACGGCAAAGTGCTTTGCATCGTGTGGAATTCCGACGACAGCAAGATAATTTCTTGCGGAATGGATGGCGCCGTGTACGAGTGGGAAGTGCTGACGATGCGCCGTGTCAGCGAGAATGTGCTAAAGACGTGTCAGTACAGCGGTGTTGCTCTCAGCCCCGACGGAAAGACGATCTATGCTGTTGGGTCGGACATGACGATTAAGGAAATAATCGATTCTCAGGTCAGAAGGGAAATAGTTAAAACCTGACATGCACTGGGAAATATCTCTTAAACACTGGGTGCTTGTGGCTGGATAAAATATTTAGAAAATTTACTTTGTTCACTTACTTATGATAGTAAACATCTATCTATAATAATAATAATAATAATAATATTAATACTCCAAAGACTGTCGGTGGCTATCCAGCATGGGAATGCCATCTGCCTTTCCAGAACCTTTCCGTATTAGACTGACAAGTTTTTTAAAGTATTGAACTTTGTATAATAATAATAATAGTAATTTTAATATTTTTATGTGTTTGCACATAATAATAATAATAATTTCATTATTTTATTTTTTAAATTTTAATATAATAACATAAGTTTTGTATCATTCATTTGGGACATAATCCAAAATAATTAAATAATTAATTAAATAAATAAATAAAATTAAAACAATAAAATAAAATAAGCATAATAAGTATGATAAAAGTAGTAATAAGTCTGTAGGTCACAAATAGCATGTTTTTTTATTCTGAAGAGTTTTAAATTTTTCTACCTTAGGTTACAAATGTAATAATATAAATATGAATGATAATATTATTACTTTTTTGTTTTATTATTATTTTACTCTTATTATTATTTTTATTTTATTATTTTTTATTACATATTTGTTTTCCATAGTATAGAATTATCCACAGTATTGAACAAGTGACATAAAGAAAGTTATCTTCGCTACTATTATTAATATTTTTATTATTAATTGATAATCGCATGGCTAATGGTGCATCAGATTTTTAAAAATTTTGCCAGTGGCATAAATGCAATGAAGCAATTGCTCAGAAAAGTGTAATTTGTATTGTTATTATTGTTATTGTATTATTCCTTCTTAGGCAAGGTACATCGATACACAGCTACAACACTAGGTCATCCAGACATTACCGTTGTCATGGAGCTTGTACTACAAAATGCTCTGGCTCTAAATTATGGAATACTCTTCCATCTGACCTCACTCAAGTTCCTGGCCTTGGTCTCTTTAAGGCACACATGAAATGCCACTTATTGTCCTGTCAGACTTAAGTTGTTCACATGATTTATCACTGTTTCACTTTGCACTGCACCGTTCGGGTTTATTTTGTACAAAATTTAACTTGACTTTGAATCAGTTATGAGCTTACGTGCCGTGTTGTATTAACCGCCTGTATATTAATTATGTGAGAGGGTAATCCATACTGTAGTGGGACATTTGTCCCTTCTGGTTTGCCCTTTCACGCCAGTGCTTGTAATATTTAAGGTGAAGCTGTTGTAACTGTTTAGATTGTTGGTTGTTGGTGATTTAATAAACAACTTCAAACTAGTCTTTTAACAATGTCCTTATTTCAGATTCTGGAAACAGTTTAGAAGGATTTTTAATGTAAATTTCAGGTCATGAGAACAGTTGATGCGAATGAAATGGTCCTTTCTTCGATTGTATTGTCTCATTCTGGTAAGATGATGTTTGTCGGAACCATCGCCGGAACAGTCCGATCCATGAAGTTTCCACTGACTGTTCCTGGAGAATGGGTCGAGTTTCAAGCACACGAATGTCCCATTACAAAGGTCTTTATTTTACAATGAATTCAGAGTAGATGAACTAAACTGAAATGAATATGCATTTGTTAGATAGAGTACTGGTGGTGATGATGACGATGATAATTGTAGCAGTAATCGTAATTGTATTTGTAAACTTGAGATTTCTACAGCTCCCAGTGAAAGCTAAGTAGCGGGAACCAGCTTATTTACAGGTGCTGAGTCAAAACAAAATCAGTAGGTGAGAAGGGTTTGGTGCCAGGTCAAGATCCAAGAGTCGGGCAGTGACTCGAGTGATGATAACAGTGATAATGATGTTAGCTGTGACCCTGAACAGATGCTAACAATGACAACGATGGTCACAGTGACCCTCAACAGGTGATAACAATGACAAAGATGTTAGCAGTGACCCTCAATAGATGATAACAGTGACAATGATGTTAGCAGTGACCCTCAATAGATGATAACAGTGATGATGTTGTTAGCAGTGACCCTCAACAGGTGATAAACAGTGACGATGTTAGCAGTGACCCTCAATAGATGATAACAGTGATGATGTTGTTAGCAGTGACCCTCAACAGGTGATAAACAGTGACGATGTTAGCAGTGACCCTCAAGTGGTGATGTTGATTTTGGTTTTTAATGGAACACCTAGGAAACCGAAAAAGATGACTGGTGATGTGTTTTTATTTGATTCAGATAAAGATGACGTATGATGACCAATATCTGATCAGCGTCTCTGAGGATGCATGTGTCGTGATCTGGAAAATTCAGGACAAGGAAGGTCACGGGGTCAAGCGAGACAAGGAAATCACATTTGCCGAAGAAATACTAATCACAAAAAGTGAACTCGAAGAAAAGGTTACAGATATGAATCAATATCTGTACTTTACATCATGTAATATACGAACATTTTATTTCCATGCCTTACCATTTTTTACTTTACCCTATTATATCTTATTATTATTACCTTAACCTGTTACTGAAGATATAACTTGATGTGGTTGTTTTAAGGTAAGGAAATTGGTGTGAATACTGTGTACAATAAATATTATTTTGTTTCGGGCATATTTTAAGAAACCTATTGCTATAAGCTTTTTAAAATCGTGGAATTAGCTGAATATCTGTCACCCTAGATGTGTGTTATTAATTTTTTGTGTTAAATTATGTGATGTGATTGCATTAGGATAACTGTTATGGTTTGCTGCATATGTGTTATGTTTGAGTAGTATTATGTTATATGTATGTTGCATTAGGATATGTATTATGTTTTATGTTGTATTATTAGCATAAGTGTTGCATTAAGATACACGATTATGTTGCATTAGGGTATGTGTTTGGTTTTATGTTGTATTATTAGCATAAGTGTTGCATTAAGGTACACGATTATGTTGCATTAGGGTATGTGTTTGGTTTTATGTTGTATTATTAGCATAAGTGTTGCATTAAGGTACACGATTATGTTGCATTAGGGTATGTGTTTGGTTTTATGTTGTATTATTAGCATAGATATTGCATTAAGATACATGATTATGTTACGTTAGGATAAGTATTATGTTTTATGTTGTATTATTAGCATAAGTGTTGCATTAAGATACACAATTATGTTGTAATAGTGTCGTGACATTCTTATGTTGGTTTATGTGAATGTGTAGAATACGATGACGGGTGAGCTGAAGCTGAGAGTGGATGAGCTGAAGAACGAGAACCAGTATCAGCTGCGACTGAGGGACTTGAACTACAACGAAAAAATCAAGGAACTGACGGAGAAGTTCGTCCAAGAGATTGAGTCACTCAAGGCCAGGAACCAGGTAACGTTGACACATTTCTCAAAAGAAGATGGGAGTATAAAGGTAAAGGTAACACATGCGTCCATAGATGAACTTTAAACGTAAAGGTAACATATGCCTCATTAGATGAAGTATAAAGGTAAAGGTTACACATGCCTCATTAGATAAAGTGTAAAGGTAACACATGCCTCTCTAGGTGAAGCACAAAGGTGAAGGTAACACATGGCTCTGCAGATGAAGTATAAAGGTAAAGGTAACACATACCTCAAGATGAAGAAGTATAAAGGTAAAGGTAACATGCCTCTAGATGAAGAAGTGTAAAGGTAACTCAGGCCTCTAAATGAAAAAGTGTAAAGGTAAAGGTAACACATGCTTCTGTAGAAGCTACCGAACGATGTCTTTGGAGCAGCAAGGAACTGGTGATAGGATTGATGTATGTTTGTGTGCAACTGAACATTTATATAGCACCTTTTAGGAACCTCACAAAGGTGCTGATGATGATGTTTGTGTGGAGACTAGTGATAAAAGGAGCAAAATGCAGAAAGTGGTTTTAATAAATTAAAATTTTAAATTAAGATTTTATTTAAGTTGAGATAAATTAAGCAAGTGGTTTTAATAAATTAAGAATTGCTTTCTGTCCTACAGGCAATGAAAGTTGAGAAGGACCGAGATGATATGCTGCACGAGGATGAAGTGAACAAACTCCTCGAACAACATACAAACACCTTGGAGGAGCTTGGTAAGTTTATACCTTAGAGGAGCTTGGTAAGTTTATACCTTAGAGGAGCTTGGTAAGTTTATACCTTAGAGGAGCTTGGTAAGTTTATACCTTAGAGGAGCTTGGTAGATTCACACCTTAGAGGAGCTTGGTAAGTTTACACCTTAGGGGACCTTGGTAAGTTTATGCCTTGGGGAGCTCGGTAAGTTCACACCTTAGAGGACAGATGCAAGAGGCAAGCAGCCAGGCAGTTAGGCAACTGCAGTGGATGGTGTTTGGAATTGGAGTGACAGGATAGATAAGGAGAAGAAGAGGAATCAGGATAGGATTTGTGGAAGAGTGTTTTTAGTTTTGAGCGAAAGACCTGCTCGGAGATTACAAGAAGTGAAGTGTTGGTGAGTTCGTTTGATGGGTCAGATAAATGATGGTAAATACCAGGTATTCCACTGTGCAGCACAATGGTCTGCTCAGTAGCACACTGGGTCTGTAATCCAACAATTGCGGGTTCAAGCCTACAAGGTGGACTCCGAGTAATGACCCTGGACAAGTGGTTTGCATATACTTGTCTGACAACTCAGATTTGATTTACTGACCTGGCTAGTGTATAAGTGCAAGAAATAAATAAAATAAATTAAAATTGCAGTGCAGAAACGTCATAAATGTATTCCGTGAAGCAGTTTGGTTTCTTTGTTGAATTGCAGAGACGATTCACAGTCAGAAGATGATGACGGAGTACGAGAAGTATCAGGAGCTGCAGACAAAGAGTCAACGAATGCAGGAAGACTATGAATGCAAACTGTTGGAAGCTGAAGAACGCAGGGAAATTGCACTCGAAGAACTCACCGACTTCTACGAGAACAAGCTCCAGGAAATGGTTGCAAAGCTAGATCAGGTACCAGCTTCCAGAACAACTGGCTATGGCCAAATTCTCTGGTCAGTGTTGCAAGTCCAGTGGTGAGGCCACCTATCCGTGTGGGTAGTGCAAGTTAAAAGCATATTGTGAGTAGTGCGAGTTAAAAGCACATTGTGGGTAGTGCGAGTTAAAAGCGTAAATCTAACAGGCCACTGGATTTTTAACCCCAAGGTATTTTATTTTTCTTTGCATTTATTAGGCACCACGATCGAATGACTTAGTTTCATTTGATGGTGCCGAACAGTTGTGAGTTAAGGACTTGCTCAAGGTCCCTACACAGTAACCATCTCAGAGAAGGCTCAAACCCTTACTTTCCACGTTACTAGCCAAACAGTCTATCCAATATGCTACCGTGCCCCACTTGGTGGCAGCTGTACTGTTTTTGTCTACTCAGGAGGAGAATCACTAAGGCTGTGCTGAGAATAGGGGATGGTTAATGACAGATTTTGTTTTGACTGCAGGCACAAATACCCAACTGGTTAGGTGTGCTTTTGGTTTTGACTGTGCAAGGGATGTGTGATTGTCTAGTGGTTACCACGCTGGACTGCCAAACAAGATGTCAGGTGTTAAAATCCCCACAAGGGCAGAAATTTATGTCAGGATTTCAGATCGCCTTGCACTCCTAGCCAACTCCGCTATTATGAGTACACCGACTGTCCACTGTCAATGGGAAGATCAGGTGGCAAGGGAGAGGGCTGGCCACTCGCCTTCCTATGCCGAGGATAAGAAAAATGAATTGACTAACACTTCATTCCCATGGCTGTGTCTCAGGCTATCTCAAGAGGCTCTTCTTCATCTTATTCTTTGACTGTGCAGACGCAAGATACCTAAATGGTTAAATATGCTTTTAGTATTGACTGTGCAGGTATAACTCTGCCACTGCCTTGTTTGGGGGTAGTGCCAGTCCCAAGACTGGATAAAGGAGGAGGGCGACGGCAATGGCCTTTGATGCCATAAGCTGTCGTTAAACTGCAGAACTAGTACTGTGCATGTATGTTATTCATGGTTAAAAAACTGTTTTGGTTTTGCCCATGCAGGCACGAATTACCTAAGCAATTATATATGGTTTGCTTTTACTGTGCAGAAAAAATACCCAAGAAGTTAAATATGGTTTTGGTTATGACTGTTCAGGTGTGTGATCCACGATTAAATGCAGTTTTGGTTTTGACTGTGCAGGCATGAAATACTCAAGTGGTTGTCTGCAGTTTTGGTTTTGACTGTGCAGGCACATAGTCAGTTCAAGAAGGCCCAGCGTGAGTGTGAGGAAACCCAGCGCCAGATTGAGGAGGATGTTGATAGGGAGATCATGAACGTGAAGATCAGATATGAAAATCAGCTTCGTGATGAAAGAGAAACGACGCAAAAGGTGAAGGCAGAAATGACGCTGTTCCGGAAAAAGTTTTCCATTCTACAGAAAGACATGGAAGATCGGAAAGAGGAGATACGAAAGTCACAGATCGAGGCGGGAAAATTGAATAATGTCATAAAAAACCTTGATAAGGATATACATTTACTGAAGAAAGAAATTCAAGAAAGAGACGACACAATACAGGACAAAGTGATTATCAAACATTTAATAATTTAATATTTAATAATTTGCATGGAAGCTAAAAGAATGCAGATACAAAATTTTAATACCCATGGGATATATCTGGGTTAGCCTAATGGACTCTTCTTCTTCTTCTTCTTCTTATCCTTCTTCTCCTCCTCCATCTTCTTTTACTCCCACTTGTTCTTCTGCTGCTTCTTCTCCTCCTCGTCCTTCTGCTTCTTCTCCTCCTCCTTCTGCTTCTTCTCCTCCTCCTCCCACTTCTTCTCCTTCATCTCCTTTTTCTCCCACTTGTTCTTCTGCTGCTTCTTCTCCTCCTCGTCCTTCTTCTGCTTCTTCTGCTTCTTCTCCTCCTCCTCCAACTTCTTGTTCTCCCTCTTCTCCTACTTCTTCTTGTTCTTTCTCTTCTCCCTCTTCTACCACTTCTTCTTCCATTTCATTCTGCTTATTATTTGAGGTCAGAAGTTAATTTTTTCTAAGTGCTGAGCCAGTTAAAAGATGCTTGTCTTCTTTTCTTAGGATTCTGAGCTGGCAAGACAAAAATCCAAAGATCCAGGACACACTGGACTTGCTGTTTACCTCAAAATTCTGTCCAGGACCTTAGGATTTGTGCCACACCAGCAATTCTGTGCAAATAACTTGCTTTACAGACCACATTCTTGTTGGTTCTCGTGTATTTATGTATGCATGTATCTAGATTGGAATCCTTTGATTGTGGTCTTTGTGTGTGCAGGAGCCCACCATTGGTGACTTTTCCAGGTTTTTGAGCATCATTTGCTTGCTGAAGTGCCTGTGAATAAGCTGGTTCCTGCGACTTAGCTTTCACTGGGCGCTGTAGAAATCTCGAGATTACGAACACGATGATGAATTTTTTCTTATTAATTACTGTAATATATTTTAGGCGAGTGTATACATTGTTTCCTGTTTCGACAGGAAAAGAGAATCTATGAGCTGAAGAAGAAGAATCAGGAACTAGAGAAGTTCAAGTTTGTGTTGGACTACAAGATCAAAGAACTGAAGAAACAAATTGAACCACGGGAGGAAGAACTGAAACGCGTGAAACAACAGATTCTAGAGGTTCAGACAAGTCTTGTATTACATTGCATTTTATTGCACTGTATTGCAACATATATATTGTATTGTATTGCATTGAATCCACAGACTCCACGCTGCAAGATGGGCATTCAAATCAATTGGCTACCACGTCACATGAGTAAAGGCAGTTTTTAACACATCTGTTGACATCCCTCCATAAAAACTCCTCAGTAACCACAATCATAATAAAAGGAAATTGTACCAATAACGAATAGCAATAATAACAGTATAACAATAGTAATAGTATAACAGTAGTGACAATCAATAAAAGCAGTTTCCAGGTTGACAAAATAATGACGAAATCAATTTAGTCGGCAATATGTGAAACTTCTCACAGCACAACGTGTTTATATAAGCTAAACAATTAATTATTTATTATTTTATTTAATTATTTATATAAGCTAAACAGGCAGTCACATTACCAACACAAATCTAACATGTGGCTTAAAATTAATATCATTATCTGTGGTGATGGTTACTCTCTAGGGACCTTGAGCAAGTCCTTCACGCACAATTGCTCAGTGCCATCGACTGAGGCTTTGTCAACAGATAATGGAGCAGGAATAATAATAATAATAATAGTAGTAATAGTAATAATAATAATAGTAATAATAATAGTAGTAGTAGTAATAATAATAATAGTAATAGTAGTAGTAGTAATAATAATAATAATAATCGTCATCATAATAGTAGTAATAATAATAATAATAATCGTCATCATAATAGGGTAATTACTTGTAATAGTATTAATAGTACCATCATTCATAGAGGAGCTCAAGTCATTCTTGTTGTACAGATGAGAATGATTTTGTTGTTGTTTGTTGTTGTTTGTTGTTGTTGTACAGACGAGGATAAGAAATTTTTGCTTTTCAGATGGAAGGTGAACTTGGTCGATTTCATACGCAGAACGTAATCCTTGAGCAGCGAATTGCGCAGGAGGGGGAGAAGCTGAGAGCGGCCGAAAACGAGTTGTATCGAGAGCGTCGAAAGGTTAGAGGGGAACTGATGTTACCTAATTCCCTTGTCCAATTTCTTCCCCTCTTTCCTTCTTGTCTGCCTCAGTACTGATCATGGTTCCTGTCACTTGAACAATATGTGTACAACATTACAACATGTCTACAACTGAAACATTGGGAGTTTATTTATTTATTTTTTATTTTTATTTATACAGAACACTTATATAGCGCCCCTTCAAGAAAACTACTCAGAAGCACTCCCAAACCAACCTCGGCGAAAGAGAACAGTCTTAAGAGAAGAATAGAAGATAGAAGTAAAATCCCGGGGCAGAAGACGTAGAGTAACAGGAAGTCCATTCCAGAGGGTTGGGCCAGCAACAGAGAAAGCACGACGCTGCATGGTCGAGGTGCGAGTGCGAGACACTAATAGATTACCACTAGAGTTGCATTTTCAATGCAAATCTTGTTGGTGGTGGGTGTGCAATTGTCTAGTGGTTAGTGTTCTAGACTGTCAAACCTCAGGCTGCGCATTTACACCACAGGACAGAAAGACATTTCAAGATTTCTGTTCAGTAGCACCCCATAGCAGCCTGAGCCGTAAAATGAGTAGATCAATTGTACAGTGTTGGTGAGAAGATCTGATGGTGAGAGAGACAAATGGCTACCTGCATTTATATGTCAGGGCTAAGATGAGTACATCAACTGTAGTGTTGGTGAGAAGATCTGATGGTGAGAGAGACAAATGGGTACCTGCATTTATATGTCAGGGCTAAGATGAGTACATCAACTGTAGTGTTGGTGAGAAGATCTGATGGTGAGAGAGACAAATGGGTACCTGCATTTATATGTCAGGGCTAAGATGAGTACATCAACTGTAGTGTTGGTGAGAAGATCTGATGGTGAGAGAGACAAATGGGTACCTGCATTTATATGTCAGGGCTAAGATGAGTACATCAACTGTAGTGTTGGTGAGAAGATCTGATGGTGAGAGAGACAAATGGGTACCTGCATTTATATGTCAGGGCTAAGATGAGTACATCAACTGTAGTGTTGGTGAGAAGATCTGATGGTGAGAGAGACAAATGGGTACCTGCATTTATATGTCAGGGCTAAGATGAGTACATCAACTGTAGTGTTGGTGAGAAGATCTGATGGTGAGAGAGACAAATGGCTACCTGCATTTATATGTCAGGGCTAAGATGAGTACATCAACTGTAGTGTTGGTGAGAAGATCTGATGGTGAGAGAGACAAATGGCTACCTGCATTTTTATGTCAGGGCTAAGAAAATGAAGTCGCTAACGCTTCATACCCATGGCTGCTCCTTGAGGGTTAGCTTGAGGGCATGCTCTTCTTCCTCTTCCTGTTCTTATTATGATTATGGCACTTTTGTTTGCTGTAATGCTGTTATCAATTGTAACTGTTGTTATGCTTTTACTATTGTTATATTATTACTATTGTTATGCTGTTACTGTTGTTGTACTGTTACTATTATTATACTGTTATTATTGTTATACTGTTACTATAGTTATTCATTACTGGATCGTTAATGCATGGTCATGATTGTTTGTATGTATATGTGTATGTGTGTGTCTTAATAGCAAGTTTTGCTGGAAGTGGCCTGTAATGAAAGGAGGATTACCTTTCTTTACCTTACTTCTAGCTTACATCTTTTCTAGATTCGTGATCGAGACGTTGTGATACAGCGTATAAAGAATGACATTCACCACTGCGCAGGACTCATCCAAGAGCCAAAACTGCTCAAGGAAGATATTATTGCCATGCATAGAAAGCATGTCACAGAAAAAGACATTGTGAGTAGCACCAATGATTGTCTGGTAATATATCACACTTTAGGATGCATAAGGCAACCATCGACTGATGTCTTGGGCATTGTGATGACGGCAATACAGAATTCTTTAGATTAGATTAGATTATGTATGCTGGAGCCTTCTTATAACACTTCCTTTGAGAGCCATATCAGGCACTGCCTTATATAACGAGTTGCTTTATGGGGTCGCTTTCTAAAGCCGAGTTCGATTTGAGATCCATGTTCGAACCTTGTTACATGAGAATTTGTGCCATAATGAAATGCATTACGAGGAGGGTCTGGTGTATGCAGACATTTACACAGCATTTCATTGAAGTCCACAACGATATCATCTTGTCCTGCTTCTGCACGAAGTATCCTGTGACCACCACTGCCTTCATAATCGCCTTCCACTTTAGCAACACGCTGTCCCCAAAGCTTGACAACCTGGACTTTGACCTGGCACCAAAACTAACAACACCCGGCTGTTGCAGACTTGATTTGATATAGCACCAGTGTATAAGCTGGTCTCCCTGACAACTTTTTTGTGGTGCTGAGAAACAAGAGATTTATTTTAAGTTACATTATATCCGGGATTGAAGAGATCTTTCAGTAGAAGGAAAAACGAATCCAATCGGATGAAATGCCTTTCGTAACAGTTTGCACAACTGAGAGAAATTGTCAATTTCACAATTTACCAAAGAAATATGGCAGTGGATTACATTACATTACAGTGGCCACATAAAAAGCATTTCAATTTCCTTTGCCATGTCATAATTATGTGGGAACTCATTTCCATCTGCCGTTTTAATATTTTAATCTAATGTATAGGTTTTATATAGCGACCGTATGGCCTCGACCCTGCTCATTTAGCAATGAATTTATCGGGTGAGATCCTTCACCACCACTGCCCGTTTGAATGGGCACCACGCCATTTAAGGTCCCCGTGCACGGACCATACTAGCCCAATATTTAAATCTCTGAAATAAGCCACGACCGGGATGCGAACCTGGGCTCCTGACGCATTTACATATCATTGGGTTGTTTGGTTTCATAGATCCAAGCGGCGGAACTTGATGCCGATGTTGTCTGTGAGCTTGGCCGCCAGAGGGAGCACCTTGAAGCGACCGTCACAACATTACGCAAGCAGCTGGGCAAAGATTCCGAGACACAGAAACACGATCACCTCCGTGTTATGCAGGTAAACACCAACCAACATGTTTTACTGACCCTAGTGGCAAATGATTCTGGCACACAACAAGTGACCCTGGCACTAATGCCAGATGCTCATGGCAGTAACTGACAATAAATGATCCTGACACTGACTGACAACAAATGTTTTATGCCTGTATATATATATATATGCATATACCAATACATTGTACATCAATCAATCAATGAATCAATCGTTTATTGAGATAGTTGCAGGAGATTTTATGGGAAAAACTCACGTTACTGTTGAGACATAAGTGGGACAAACCTAAAGGGTCATTTGAACCCCTAAACAAGGTAGTCCCTATAACATCAAATACTTTACATGGGCCATGTTTACTTTACAATATAGTGCGTAACTTTCATGATCAAACAACATGCATACACACAGACACACATACATACATGATACAGACAAGATGTCGACAGTGATTATATCAGAGATGGTTTGCCTGTAGGAGAATGTGTTGTTGATACGTGAGATCAGTGAATTGAGGCGTGAGCTCAAGGGATGCCGCATTAATGCGCTCGGACTTGAAAGTGCACTCGGAATGCATCGTAAGAACAACAACATGAGCACAGCCGAGGTCATTCAGAAACTCTCTGACGGCACAAAGAATGCCCAGCTGGCTCGCGAACTGTCGGAGACAAAGAAAGTAGTCAACCTACAGAAGCAGGAGATCCTACAACTCCGAAACGAAGTCTGTGAGCTGAAGAAGACAATTCTAAATATGCGGGGGACGCCCGACCACTCACTTCCTCCTCTTGCAACAAAAACTTAAAATGACAGTTGAACTGTTTTGTCTTGTTGGACAGAAATTCATGTTTTGATTTGTTGTGAAAGAAAAGAATTTTCCTAACATTTTACACTGTCTTGTAACAAGAAGTCTCATTGAACTCTGCAAGTGTGAGGGCATGATTAGAATGAGGCTTCTATGTTTTAACGGAGAAAGAGTAGGAAGAGAGATAGGATTGTATTTAGAGAAAAGCAGTGTCAGTAAAAACCAAACTAGGTTTTGGAGGATGTTGTAATTGATGATATCAAAGGCTGCCGAAATATCAAGGAGGCAGAGGCAAGAGACCTGTTCATGAGAAATGGCAGGAACAAGCTAACTGTAGACGGAAGTGCAAAGGGTTTAAGTTTCTGGTTTAAATTTAAAATAAATTGGATTATTCCCTGAATCTGCAGCTTGTCCAAGCTGTTGCTATGGAATCGTTAATTTCAAGAAGTATTAATTCTATCATGAGCCACTACTAGTAGTTAGTTCAGTAATCAGTTAGTCAGTCATTTATTCAAACACTAATTCAAACATCCATTTCCAATATTTGCTTAATTACTCGTTAAATACTTAATCTGGCATTTTAACTATCCAAGAACAATGGACCTTCTGCTAAGTTTGAAATATTCAAATATTTTATTAAACTCATTTTTGCCTTGAATAAACTACACAGTTGTAAACTGACAAGTAGTTAACATGCAGATAAATCATAAACAACAAATGATATACGTCATGACATGCAGTTACGGTAAACATTCTTCACTAATAATAAATTCACGTCAATCTCTGATATTCTAAACGACGTGCTTTGACAATAAAGACGCACCAATTAAACAGCCGACTGTTTCCCATTTACCAGAAATAACCATGATGCAGATTTAAGAAAAACTCATCGCCAGGAGGCCAACTGTGGAAGCTGAACAATTATTTGTAAAGTAACAGAAAACTTAAGAAACAAAAAGACAAGACACTAAAACTAGTAATAAATTTATAACATGTTTCACGAAGCAATATCTTTAATTTCATTTATACTAGAGATTTCATTACTGATTTTAAGTGCAACATTAAACACTCCATAACTTCTGCTCCCAATACAGTTCCGCTGAAAGAGAACCAGCACTTTCATAAGCATCAAATCAACAAAAGTCATTAAGGTTATGATTGAGTCAGATTAAGTTGAAAGCAGCACAATGCCATTTGTATCTATATTACAGTTTCATATATTCCCACAGTGTACAGCACCTCCTAAAACCTCCAAAGATATACAATTTCTCATTTGTTTAATATGCGCCTTTTTCAGCAGTTGTCAGAAGCATTCCTAGTAAAGCATATAAACATTTCACAGAGACATAACGTAACATAAATACTAAGTTCAATTATGTTTATCATTCATTTTGGTTTAAATCACGCAAATATTAACAATATAGAAAAATCACTGAAAAGCAATGTAAAATATTTGTAACAGGGAGACTACAGTAGTTTTCAAGTATAGAATTCCTCTCACGTTGCCAACAGTTTTCAAGAGCACAGTAACCACTGTGTCCCATGCTAGTTCACTAGTTCAAGCACTCATCTACTTGAAATTCTTTGCTGCAATCAATGTCAAAACAAATACTCATTGTGAATCTGAATATAAGTTAATCTCATAATTAGCATAAACCTTTTAATTTGAAATCCATTAACAGCACCGCAGATCATTATCAAAGAGAGTAAAGACTTGAATAAGAAAAAAATTGCTTACCAGTAGTCTGGAAAAAAGTTTTACACTGGACACCAAAGCTCTAACTGTTTATTAGGTGAATCAAGCGACCATAGTTTGATGAAATGATTAAACATCATTAAAATGCTTCTAAATCTCGGTTTTGAGTGGCCCCTCTCTTCAGTTTTGTTAATGCAGCTGTTTGCTGAAGATTTAAAATAAATCTCATTTTTTCAGATCCGGCCTCAGTTCCAGGAACAACTGGATGTAAAAAGCAACAATTTCAAGTTCTACAATTCAAACTTTGATGATCTTTGCAGAAATAAATAACAGCTTTGTCTTTAATTTACTTTTATCAGTTTCAGTAATAAAACAAATGAAATTTACTAAACCCAAACACCATCTAACAAGCTTTAATGTCTCTATCATACACCTTATGCTACTGAACAGTTAATAACAATGCATGCAACCAAATTCAGATTAGAAATACTATTAACCGAAGGTTTACCAACTCAGAGAACAGAAAAGGATTTAAAGGATTTTCCTTCAAATGAAAGCATAACTTATAAACGAATTAATACTACTTTAAACAAGACGGAATGACACGTGAATGAGGATGTGAACAGAATGTGAATATCTCTTGCAAAAGAACGCATTTGCATATCATCCTCCCGCTAAAACTGCACTTTCCAAATGCACTTCCCAGACCAATTTGTTGCATGATTCAGTTCTGACACAAATCGTTAACAAACACACCCACAGGCTACCAAACTGATAGCTATAGCATCAATGCTATACGCTCGAGTATTCTGGGCTGGCTCCAAATATTCACCAACTATACTTCGAGTACAGTGTGGTCTAAGTGAATCATAACATGTATTCATACTCTGGATAGATGTGGAATGCAAGCACTATGCCATCACACAAGCAATAACACTGTTCATGGATTTGCAAATTTATATTATTTAAAGACTTGTTATGCTATAATGTGAAGTATTGGCTCACGTGGGTATATGCATTGTACGCAATCTGGCACATCTTGCATTTGGGTGCTCTCACCCTTTGGTAAACAAACGACTTTCAGAGTTTTGGGATATTATAGGAAAGCTGTCAAGTGACAGTGAAAGCTTTTAATAAGACAGAGTAATTATGTGCTTTTAAAACAGCAGTGTCACTGCATGCTTTTAAAACTTTCAGCTCTGCTCATCGTATGGCAAGAAATTATTTCCGATGATTGAAAAAGAAATCAGTACCAATACTTAACTTATCTCGGAAATTCTGCACTTCTTTCAGTTATGCTGCTACATGAGATGCAGGATTAGACAGAAACAACAAAGGGGAAAATCTTATTCACAGTATATTTTTCATCAGAATTTACCATTTAAGCAATGCTATACCCTTAAACTAGTTACCAGTTCAATTATACCTTAAACTAGTTACCAGTTCAACTATACCTTAAACTAGTTACCAGTTCAATTATACCTTAAACTAGTTACCAGTTCAATTATACGTTAAACTAGTTATCAGTTCAGCAACTGAATGCCGCCTCCACTGCCGTACTTGGGTAGTGCCAGTCCCAAGCCCGGATAAAGAAGGGCAACGTCAAAGGCCGTTGATGCCATAAGACATCTTTAAAGACTGGAACTTCTACTAGTTCACCAAATCACTCTTCCGCAAATGCACAAGTACACGAAGCCAAGTGCTAAATATCACAAAATTTGGTAGCTGCTCTCGAGAACTTTGCTAGCTTCCTCATACCATCAATTGATGCATCAGAATTAAAGGTGCTACATAAAAAAGGAACTAAATGTAAAGCAAATAAATAAATCAATCACAAAAACTCAGAATTGGACTCGAGCAGCCAGCACTCCAACAGGATTGATAAATAAGCTATTACCTAATATTACTGCTCAAATCAGCGAATCATGCTAGCGGACTGGATAACTTACTATTCACGTGTCCAACGGCTGGACACTTTTGCTTGGCCACATTCTTCAAAAATCTCAACAAGTTATGGTTTATGTCATGACAATTACTAATATATTATTAAAACTGGACAAATAACAGCAATAAATTATTTATAAATAACACAGAAAAAGGCATGTGTCACAGCCAAAATATTGGAAATAGAAAATGGCCACTTCAGAAAAGTCTGTTCCAAACAGCCTATGTCAAGCAGTCAACGAAATAAGCGGCGTCTTATCCAAGCCTATGCAACTACGCTGAAAATGATCAACAGCAAAACGACAAACCACAAAAGATGGAGGTTTTGATCGATTTTGGCTAGACATCATGATCTAACCCAGCAATGATTACATTGTTTTAAATACAAGGGTCTTTTGTGCAAAATGATGGTCTATTCTAAACCTCTGGTTGGACGATTTAAAACAGTTTAAACTTTATATTTCACAGTTAAAATTCACAAACAACTTACTTAAATTAGAATTTTAAAGATTCGGACAGATTTCCATCAAAAAACACAACCCATAACAATTTCCACTCAAATTCCTTTTGCTAAAAAAGGAAGTGAATAATGATTTTCTGTTAGAACATTAGAACTGCGTTTGCCATTCTGAAACTAAAAGAATCAGCAGAATCTGGGAAAGACTGGCAGCATCTATGAGTTCCTCTCAATCGCTGAGGTCTTTCAAGACGGACCTTCCCCCGTCTGCAGCTGCTCCACTCCGACTCCTCAGTAGTGTCTCAAGGAGCTCCTGTTCGTCGGCTCCTGTTGTGTTAACGCTGTTGATTGTCACTTTGGCATCTGGTGCAGACGTTGATATGAGTCGGTAGATATCCTGCAAAGCAGATCAGATTATTTCAGTTTTCTTCTTGTGCTGTGAATGCTGCATTCAGCCGTCGTATTTCCTCGTCTTCAGTGCAACACATAACAGGAACTCTGAACGCGACGTCAAATGTCTACCCTTCCCACTTCTCTCAGCTTAAATAAACCCACCCAATCATCTCATCCCCTTCTCTCTTGGTCTTCTAGCAACCGGACTTGGCTCTTCACATGACATCTTTGGACAACCCCACTGACTTAACACAGTGCTCATGAATTAGTTGGTGCCCTGCACTTAGCTTTTAAGTAGCATGTTAGAAATTTGAAGTTTATTATTATTAATACAAACCCTGGATGGGACTCCATTGGTTAGGCTCTTCATGTGTCCAAAGCGCCCGTTAGTTGTGACTTTTCCATTTCTTTGAGCATTATATACTTAGAGATGAACTTTTTTGTTCTTAATGAACTTTAACATTAGTCTGGCTAGCAAAAAGTGCCTTCAAAAAGTAGGAACCCAGAGGGATCAATATAAATGTTCAGTTACGTAATACTCAAATACAGAAGTCACACTCGAAAAGAAACATTACCTCCTTCTCTTTTTCCAGCTGCAGCTCCTTCATCACCTTTTCCAGGTGGTATTTCTGCTTTGAAAGTGCTTCCATGCGCTGGTTCAGCGTGTTGTTGTCATCTTCCAGGCACTGAGCACGCACCTGTAACGATGACACAAGCCTCATCTGCTCCTGGCTCACCTCCTCCTGCTCGGACAGCCTGTCAACAAATCAACAGATGTACAGGGAGATTTTAGAGTTTGACTTTGTGGTCAATGTCCCTGTGTTATGCCTTGGTGGTTTGTTGCCCAGCATGGTGATCTATTTGACAGTGCACAGCAGTGTTATCCGACAACTGTAGGTTTGACTCTGCTGAATGGACTCCGTAATGACCCTGTACTTTGACAGTTGTCTCAAGCATCAGATTCAGGCTTACTGACCTTCTGCACGTAATAAGTGCAATAAAGGAAATAAAGAAAATGGAACGACCTGTCTGGTGACCTTTGGCGGGAATTCCTATCTCTCTCCCCATCTCTTCCACAAGCCTTTTGAAGACCGTATTATTCCCCACCAGTTATGGGACAACGAGCCGGGAGCGCCCCTGAGTTTTCTCTTGGAGTGGCACTTTATAAGTTTTTGATTACGATTACAATTACAGAGAAAAACCATTTTGGGTCCAATTGAGGTGACTTCAGTAACTAAAGAATTCTTTAAAATCCAAGTCCTAGACACCATCAAACAAACATACAACAAACAAAACAAAAAACAAACATACAACAAACAAAACAAAAAACAAACATACAACAAACAAAACAAAATACAAACATACAACAAACAAAACAAAAAACAAACATACAACAAACAAAACAAAAAACAAACATACAACAAACAAACATACAAAAAACAAAACAAAAAACAAACAAAACAAAAAACAAACATACAACAAACAAAACAAAAAACAAACATACAACAAACAAAACAAAAAACAAACATACAACAAACAAAACAAAAAACAAACATACAACAAACAAAACAAAAAACAAACATACAACAAACAAAACAAAAAACAAACAAAACAAAAAACAAACATACAACAAACAAAACAAAAAACAAACATACAACAAACAAAACAAAAAACAAACATACATAGAAAATGCTGTAAAAAAATTAAATAACATTACACCGTGCAAATCAAAGTGTACATGGTTTTATATAGCGAACGTATGGCCTTGACCCTGCTCATTTTGCAATGAATTGATTGGGTGACATCCTTCACCACCTATGTGACATTCTAGTAACAGAATGTAACTGATGTCTATACTTGGCCAGTAAGTCCCTCTGTTCAATGAGAAGGTTGTGGTGACTTTTCTCCATGTTCTCTTTGTACTCCAGTTCCTTTGTCAGGGTGACCTTGATCAATGCCAGTTCATTCTCCAGGTGCTCAACCTTTTCGTTGAGTTGTTGGCGTTCTGCTTTAAATGTTTCTCTGGAAATACAAAAATGGTGATTTTTAAAGTAAAATTATCAACTTTCCAAGCAACTTTAGTCATAATACTTGCAACTTTCATACAGCACCTCTTCAAACAAAAACTCCTCAGAGGTTCTCCCAACTGGAAAACACAAGAACATGGTCGAACATTCATTCTGATCTTCAGCTGCTGGTGAAGGAAGCACAAGATTATGTCACAGATTGCATGACAGCCTGTTCCAGAATGAACGGCCTACCATGACAAATTTAACATGTTTCATTGTTAGAGTACAGAATGGGGGAACAACCACATCTCTCTTCGCCGCAGAATACGCAAAGGTCAAAATGAAAAAAGAAATGAATAGTGACGTATCTACTTTAAAAAGTGCCATTGGTAGCTAATATTCTAGCCTAAAGTGCCCTAGACTTATGAGAAAGGATGACGAAAATGACTGATATCAAAAGTACTTTGCTTTGAAAATCTTGTTCTTGCTGTGCATTCTGTGTTCGTTGTATTTGCGACACTGCTGGTTGTATTTCTCCATCATTTTCACCAGCTCCACTTTGATTTGGTTGAACTCTCGCTGGACATTCTGAAGTTGATCGGAGAGAGACTTCCGATCATCCAACGTCTCTTTCTGTTCATAGACATTCAACATAACTTCATTTTTAATGGTAAGTCAGTGGTCATATAGAAGGATCATAGCATTACCTCAGGCAATGCCACCACCACGCTACTGTTTGATAGCGTGCTTGGTCCGTAATCCAATGATTACGGGTTCCAGCCTGCTGATCAGACTCTATGTAATGACCCTGGGAAAGCTGTCTCTGTCACCAAAGCAGAATTTGGTCTTGGCATAAGCTGGGAAGTTAACTGCATTCCTGGCCTCGTGTCCAGGACTATGGGATTTGTCTACTGGCGGCCCAAGGGCCAAAAGGCAGGAAGTGAAAGCCTCCCCTATTTTCCACTATGGGATATCTGCTGTAGTCTGCCTTTCATGAGGTTGTGTTAAAATGAGTTTATTTTCTACAGGAAAATTAATTTTGGGATCCATGTTATATCAGAATTCCAGTTGTAGTGAAGCATGTTATAAGGAGTCGTAAATAAATGTTAAATAAACAACACAACTAAAATGATGAGGACAATCTACTGGCCTCGCCTGTGCTGGCCTGCATCTGTTGTAGTCTGGCCTCAACTGATCCCAACATCTGCTGAAGAAATTCATTCGTCTTGTGCACGTCATTCCTATCACCCATCCTCATACTTGCACCAAATCCATCACCATCACCAATGCCCCTGCAACAAATATTACTCGTCCAAATAAGATGCACCATTTCTGCCATATGTAACGCCATGCAATGTAATGCTCCAAGATTTCTCAGCACCAGGCAAAAATTCCATTATGAAGACAAGCTTATTCACCGGCACTATAATAGATAACGTCCACAGAAGCCAGGTTTCTAACTAGTTTTGGTGTCATGTCAAAAGCCGAGGGCTCAGGATGGGGAGACAATGTGATGCTAATACAGCAGCGGTGGTTGTTGTAGGATGACGCAGAATCAGAAGCAGGAAAGATAGTTTCATCCAATCTTTCCATGTCAGTCCCACCTGCTGGAACTGTCTCTCTCGAGGTCTGCAATTCGAGCCCCTCTCTCTTCCCCTCAGGGTTTCGCAGGTGATTGAAGACTGTACCGTTTAACAGTGATTTTGCTTGTTCGGGTCGGAAGCGCCCCAGTTGAGTTTATTCTCTAAGAGGTGCTTTATAAATCTTAAATTACAATTACAATTGGCCAAACACATTCAAATATTTATTTTAAATTTTTTATTTGCTTCTAGTACTAGGACTTCATAAAGACATATCTTAAATAATATTTTTCAAAATTGATTTGTTTTACTAAAATAAATTGCAGGAAAATGTGCTCTATGTGGTGGCTCCAGTAAAAATATAAGAAATAAATCAATAAAATTTTTAAATCTTATAAATAAATAAGACAAAGATTTCAAGAGCAGCAGGCTCAAAGTCTCATATTCACTGTAACTATTCTGCACATGATATTGCCAGCTTTGTTGAATGCTTGCCTCAACAAGTGGGGCACAGAGGCCGATTGGTTAGAGCACTCAGCTTGCAATGCAAAGGGTATGGGTCAAGCTTCCTCTGAAACAGTTATTGTGTAGGGACCCTGAGCATGTCCGTCACTCATGAATTGCTCAGCACCATCAGTTGATTCTTAGTCATTAGATAGTGAGCGTTGTTTAATAAATACAGAAATAATAATAAATTTATTAATAAATAATGATAAACTTATAAAGCATCTTTTAAGAACCTTGCAAAACCAATATCTAATTCTGCATCAGATAGTGGTTCTTCACAAAGATAAAAACCAATTAATATATGAGGTCATTTTTCAACAAATTTATAACTGTCTGATAATTTTCTTGAAGAGACAAATTTCTGATTACAATTACACAATTACAGTTTACTATCTCTGACCCAGAACTGCTTCCATAATGGAGGTGTCGCCTGAGTCTCTCAAGTTCTCCCATCCGTTCTTCCAGTTCTTCCTCAAGAACTTCTGCTTCTGCTGCCCGGATTTCTGCCTCGCGTAGTCTCCTTGACGCCTCTTCCATGTCTTTTGGTGGAACCCAAACCTAGACAGCAATTCACGGTACACCAGATAGAAGTGTAATGTAAGCATCTAGTTTGATGATCCCATGGTTAGTTGACTTGCAAAGTAATCTGAAAGACTAACACCATTACATTCGTTTTCATCATATGACACAATACCAGTATCTCTAGATCGCAGTGAATGGCCTTCCTCTTGACAACTCCAGCAGGTCTCAGTAGCCTCAGGGATCTCAACTGGTTCTATCCAGTGCAATGTTGTTTTGGAATGCAGTTTTTCAGTTTTGAAATGCAGTTTTGCAGTCTTGAAATGCAGTTTCGTGGTTTTGGAATGCAGTTTTTCAGTTTTGGAATGCAGTTCTGCAGTCTTGAAATGCAGTCCTGTGGTTCTGGAATGCAGTTTTGTGGTTTTTAAACAAGTTTTGTGGTTTTGGAATGCAGTTTTGGGAAGCAGTTTGTGGTTTTGGAATGCAGTTTTGTAGTTTTGGGATGCAGTTTTGGAAAGCAGTTTGTGGTTTTGGAATGCAGTTTTGTAGTTTTGGAATGCAGTTTTGGAATGCAGTTTTGGAATGCAGTTTTGGAATGCAGTTTTGGAATGCAGCTTTGCAGTTTAGACGTGACCACTGACTGAGTCATTGTGCATTACAATAACGGTTCTAAAGAAGTTTCCAGATTAGATTGTGTAAAGTCAAACGGACCCTTCTGTTCTAATCTTAAGTAGCTACAGGAGATAGCTCATTGTGCCAGAAAAGAAATAAGAACTGAATGTGTTTCTAGGTGTTTGCCAACCACTTTCTCAGCTGCTTCCTGGAGCCGTTTTTGAATTGATGCACGAGCGGGCGGTTGACTGTCGTGTGCTCGGCTTGCCATCACTTCCTCGTAGTCTTTAGGAGAAACAGCTTTCTACAACCAATTAATCCATCTGTTACTTATCAATCACTTCATCACTTGGTCACCAACCAATTCATTAATCAATCAGTAGTGTCTAAGGATCACATCAATCAATAAAAATGGTTGTTTTTAAGTCACTGGATTTATATTAAATTCAAAACCTTATCGCAAACACAATCGTAAAATCAAGATTTCTAAAGCGCCCAACGAAGGCTAAGTCACAGGAACAAGCTTATTCAAATGTGCTCAGTCAAAACAAAATCGCTAGGCAGGAGGGTTAGAAACGGTTCTAGATCAAGATCTAAGAGGCAGTCAGGCAGTCAGACGGCTACAGTGGATGATGTCCGGAATAGGAGCAACAATCGTAATTCGTAATCGTAATTCCGAGATTTCTACAGCGCCCAACGAAAGCCGCGCCGCGGGGACCAGCTTATTCACAGGCGCTCAGTCAAAACAAAATCGATAGGCAAAAGGGTTTGGTTAACAAGGGGAAGAACAAAAAACATTCTCTATCAATTGTAAACACTAACATTGTGCTGCTTAATAGGCTGACAATATCTCAACAAAAAATCTTAATGCAATCAAAAGTCTCTAACATCCCATAGTGGGACACAATGAGCTGAATAGCCTTGAACCGGAAACAAATAAATCCCAACGTCATGCAGACACATCACATAACTCACCATTCACTTCCTAGCTCACACCAGTAACCCATAATACTGACTGGTGACAAGCACATAGGGGCCAAACAATTTGCTCAGGGTAATTTACCTGTAGATTTACAGCAATTAATTAATTATAAAGCTATTTTACATCTGTCAAAAATCTTAACACAATGCATGCCAATAGTGATACACTTACAGTTAATATTTGTAAAAACCAGGTCATAGACTAGTTCTTAGATTTTTTTGCCTGTCTCTTGTACAGCTGTTTGGGAGCATCTCTGCGGAGTGTCCAGCAGTAGTCAGCCAACATTGTAGTGGACCATTTTCCCTGGTACCTTTGCTCCATTGTTGCGATATCTTGATGAAAACGTTCGCCATGTTCGTCACTAACCATACCACAGTTGTCAGGGAAGAAATCCAGATGGGAATGAAGGAAATGCATCTTCAGAGACATATTGCAGCGAAATTTCTGGTACTGCTTGAGCATGTCTTCTACTAGTTCCTTGTAGTTTTCTGCCCTAACATTCCCCAGAAAGTCTGTAGACACTAGACGAAAAGCATTCCATGCTTGTTTCACATCACCCTCCAGCAAGTTGTTGAAGCGGTCATCTTTGAAGAGTTCTCTAATCTGAGGACCCACAAAAACTCCCTCTTTAATCTTTGCTTCGCTGAGTCGAGGGAATTTTTCATGCAGGTATCGGAAAGCTGGCGAAGTGCGGTCCATGGCTTTCACGAAGTTCTTCACCAAACCTAGTTTGATGTGAAGGGGTGGTAGTAGGATTTTGTGAGCCTCGACCAGAGCTGGGTGCTGGATATTCTTCTGTCCAACTGCCATGTTTTGTCTGGGAGTCCATTCCTTCCGCACGTAGTGCAACTCTCTTGCTCGGCTATCCCACTCACACAAGAAACACATATTTTGTATATCCTTGCTGCAGTCCCATTAAAATGGCAACTACCTTCAAATCACCACACAGGTGCCATTTGTACCTGTTATAGTCAATGGAATGCAGTAGCTGTTTTAGGTTATCGTATGTCTCTTTCATGTGGACAGCATGCGCTAATGGAATAGATGGAAGACGGTTTCCATTGTGCAAAAGCACAGCCTTAAGACTCAGTGTTGAAGAGTCTACAAAGAGTCTCCATTCTTGTGGGTCATGAGTGATCTGTAAGGCATTCATGAGGTCGTCAATATTGGAACAGAATACCAGATTACCTTCCTTCATAAAGAAAGGTTCCAACTGCTGATGGCGCTTTCTATATGAAGTAATTGTGACATCTTCTTCTAGAAGATTCCATTGTTGGAGTCTTGATCCTAGCAATTCTGCCTTGTTTTTGGATAAGTCCAAATCACGAACAAGGTCATTTAGTTCTTCCTGTGTTATTCTGTGTGGGGTTGATGATGCACCACAGTGAAAATCGGGATCACTGCACACTGACGGACCAGGAAAAGAACATGTCGGCTCACCCTTGTCCTCATCAGATGAATCAAGGAAAATATATTCTGCTGGAGGTTCTGGAATAGGAAGTCCATCACCATGTGGAACTGGTCTCAATGCTGACGGAATGTTTGGGTAGACTATTGTCGACTTCTTTTGCTTCGTTATTCCACCGGAAAGAGGAGGAACCAAGCAGAAGTAACAGTCATCTACGTGGTTGCTTTGCTCTCTCCACACCATGGGAACTGCAAACGGCATTGATGGTCTTTTGCCATTCAACCACTGTGAAAGCTGTGTTGTACATGTAGCACAGCATATATGCGGGGCCCATGGCTTGTCTTGGTCACCAACCTTGCATTCGAAGTAAGCATGATATGCCTTCTTGACTTGATAAGTGATACTTTTCTTCTGGTTGGCAAATGTCACTTCCCCACAAATGTAACAAAAGTTGTCCACAGTATTTACGCACGTCCGAGGCATTACTGTTCTGTATCGTATCTAAATGGATAAAGTAATAATAGTTTTATAAAACAGTAACTTAAACTGTCTCGCACAAAGTCTATAATATTGTAAATCCTCAACCGTTCCGACTCGCTTTATATAGTACACTGCTGACGTCATCTTACGTCAGCAGCCGACTGGCTGTAGTTTTACATTGCATCAGAAAATGACGTAATCAACTGTGCATGATGTGTCCATGATGGGATTATGCAATGAGGTGGAATATTACATCATTCTAGACTTATTTAGGATATTGTCGCAGTCCTACTGCATAAATTTACATGGTGAAACATAAAAAATGAACTACATGAAATATTTTCAAAACGAGAGCCAATAAAAAATTTTTATGGTTATATTCGTGTTCAGCACACCAAGATGCTACACATTAGGGCCTTTTCCAGTCAGTAACGATTTCTATGTTGACCAGTGTTATAAAGCTATTTTACATCTGTCAAAAATCTTAACAGAAACTCACGAGCCGTTGTTTCAGCAGCTCATTTGTTATTTCCAAGTCATCAACATTTCTCAGCAGATCCTTTATATCAGAGTAGGACTGAATTTAAAAAAAAACAAATAATAATATTCTTGCAATTGTTGCTATTGTAATTAATGCTATCATTATTACAATGAAAATTTATAACACACACAAAGTCACAGAGAAATGTGAATCTGTAGTGCAGATAGTCATGTTTATTAATGCAAGAAAAATTCCCAAACTTGACAGTGAGTACCTCATATGAAAATGTAAAATGTATAAAAATGTAAAATAAAGAACAGTAGTAATCGGTTAAAGAAATCAACCATATAATACAGTAGAAAATAGAAGTTCAAATATAATGATGGGATCATTTGTAATAAATCAGCCGCAGCTATTAGCAATTGCAGGATTTTTCTATTTTTCTAGTAACTAAACATGGTTGACATCTCGTCATTCAAGAAATATAGAAGAAGCACATTAAAGTGCAGTATTCCAAGCTCATGCCCACTTTTTAAATCGCTCCAAAATCCTTCGAGTTGCAGAATCATTGAGCACCTCTCAAAAAACCAGAATCACAAGAAACACATTTTCTGAAGAATGTTCTGTATAAAAATGCAGTGCCTATAATGATGAAATGGACTGCTAAGAAGACCCTTAATATTTTCTAAATCTTCTTCTTCTTCTGGCGCTCTGCCCTCAGGCAAGTTCAAAGGTCCTCTCAGTGCTGAGCTTCTTCTTTCAGCCTGTTGTATCCATCCATCATCATCCAATCCAGCAGCATCTGTCTGGGTCTTCCTCTTGTCTCCCTCACCTCCATTCTGTCCTCAATGACAGTTCGCAAGAGTGAGTACCCATTCAGTAAGTGACCAATCCATTTTCTCTGTTGCCTCCTTATTGTAGTTATCATAGATCTTTTCTAAATAAGCATTATTATTTCTTACACTTGCACACCACTATCTAACAGCAAGTTCTTAACTGATTATAATGCAAACAATAGCATGTTAAGGAGTTGCTCTAATTCCCTATACAGAAACCATCACATTCCCTTAAGCTAGCTCTTTATTATTTCTGCATTTATTAAGCACCACTGTCTAACAAGCATCAGTCGATAGTGCTGATCAAATGCGAGTGAAGGACTTGCTCAAGGTCTCTAGAAATAGTAACCGTTTCAGGGGAGGTTCAAACCTGCATTCTCTGCGTTACAAGCCGAGCGCTCTACCCGATCGACTACCATGCATTTCACTCTGAGAGACAGCCACAAGTACGAAGTGTTAGCAATCTCCCCAGTACAAAGCGCTAGCAACTTAGTAACTTCATTTACTAGTCCTAAAATTTCAGTGTGGAGGGTCAGTCCTCTCACCAGCTGATCTTCTCACTACCAGTGTATGGTCAATTCATAGCCACGTTGACTACAGCTGCGAGTGGGGCATAAATATCGAAACATTTTTCTGCCTCTTTGGAGAGGTTGAATCCCCAATCTCCTGGTTGAGTCCAGCACACTAACCACTAGGCTATCATACACTCCATCATCTATGTCATCACAGGAATGGCTCAGTCGTATGCTCTTAAACTGCGAGACAAGCCTTAAAAATGACTGGATCTTGTCTAAGCTGATCAAAGGAATTCAGTTATTAATGCAAGAGTTCATCACTTACCTGCATAGAACTGAAATCACCCGAAGCGAGTTGTCTACCACCCTAAAAGGTAACAGGTACATCACTAAAAAATTATCCTTTAATATTCATTAACAGACTTTCATATACATACATACATTCACACATACATACATACATACAAACACACATACATAAATACACACGTGTTTATGTCTGTGTGTAATATACATATACAGTATATATTATACACTATATATTACACGATAATGATGAGTTCTCTGCCCAGATGCAGGTCCATTTGCTTTATGCCACCTGGGGATGAGATGAGTGAGGTCGTTTCCCGTTGCCTTCCTCACAGACCACTGTGGGTGAGCAACTTGCCCAAGATCGCTATGCAGTGGTTTGAGGCAGATTCGAATCCGCGACCCTCTGGTTACGAGGCACCAACCATACCAATACACTACCGTGTCCCACTTTATATTATACATGTGCTGCCTAATGATGGCAAAACAAAGTCTATATTTTGTATATATATATACATAACATATATAAATTGCCACCATGTAAAATCATTTTATTAATTCAGAGTATTTCTATGGCACCCCTTCAAGATATATCGCCAGAGGCACTCCCTCCCAGCTCAGTCCCTGCAAAAACGAACCATTTTCAAGTGTTGCTGAATGGAGTACAAAGCCTACCTTGCCAGAAGGACACACAGCTAGAGGAAGGCCATCCCAGGTATATGGCCTAACTACTGAAAAGTCATAACGTTGAATTGTTGAAGTACTGCAAAAGGGACAAGTTCTCAATCATGTAATCCTCTTCTTCCCCTTACTTATCCTCCAATTTCAACACCACCCACCATAGCCGTCCGCCTGCCTTGGATCTTGGAACCAATCCCTTCTAGTCTATCGATTTTGTTTTGACTGAGCACCTATGAATAAGCTGGTTCCCATGACTGAGCACCTGTGAATAAGTTGGATCCTGTGACTTGGCTTTCATTGGGCGCTGTAGAAATCTCAAGTTTACGATTATGATTACGAAGTGACATGCATTATTTACTTACTACTTACTTACTACATGTTTTATGTAGTGACTATTACTTTGACTATGCCCACCCACACACACTTACATACATGAAAGACCTTGAGTTAAACCCCATACCTTGCTACTAAATGGCAGATCTTGTCTATCTTCTTGCAGCATGTTGTACAGTTGCTCAGCTGTGTATTTGCCATCTGGTGTCTGTATGAAGCATTGCTCCTTCGCTGCTTCAAGGTCATCATTCAGCCGTGCTATTTCGATAAGCAGACACGCCATCTGTTCCCTTGGCTTGTTGCTAACAATGTCGCCAAATCCTGCGTCTATCAGCGCTTGTTCTGTTTCAGGATTCCGAAAGCCTAAGCCACAGAACATTTACATCACACTCTTCAAGCATTTTCTATGCACAGTTGCATAGGAAACTTTTTAGCCGTGGGTTCAGTACTTATACAAAACTGAGGAGATCACAACTAGGTGGGTCCGGGAGCCAACATATTTTGCCCTTGTAAAACAGGCCATGAAGCAATTATGTCAAGTCAGTCTGGAAAATACTTTTATTGTATAATACTTCTACCCATCGACAGATCAGTCAAAATTCACCAAATGGGGTAAATCTAAACATCTCAATTGGATCTGCATAAATCTTCTACTGCTCCCCATTAGCTATCGACCATAAAAGCAATTGTCTGAAACTGTTTTGATTTGGAGAACTCTGCCCTAGCATACCACTTAATAATAAACCTTTTCATTCTCATATTATTTGCCAGATAGCACCAGCATTCACCATCACATACATCCAGCCAGACCATGCACGCATCAAAGACTTTTAATATACAGAGGAAAAGATTAGCTCAGGTCTAACAAAAAAACAGTGCATCACTTCTTACTCGCTAACTGCTGGGCAAGATCCTCAATGTCTTGTCGAAGTTCTTTGTTTTCGGCTTCATACTCCAAAATCAGCTCCTCGCGACCTTGCGACAAGAGCTTTATATGATCGACATAGCCCTCATATTCTGTTCGATCCTCATTGAACTGTTTTTTGAGGATGTCAATGTTGCCAATAGCAGCAGTCATGTTACTCTGAAAAGAAAAACCAAAACTTTCAGTTTTTACACACAGCAAGCATAACTAATAACACTCTCTCTACTACACTAACTTCTACCTTGCCAGCAATGCTTAAATGAAGCACTGAATTATCAAGTGGTACAAGCTTGTTGGATTATGCCGGTTCCACGCTTCTGTTCAATAACTCAACAATCTTCCATTGAACTTATGCTTTCTAGGTCATGCCTAAAATATCTTATATCTCTTACCCTGCCGGCATGACTCTTGGATCTTGACCTGGAACCAAACCCTTCCTGCCTTTTGACTGAATGCCTGTACTGAATAAGCTGGCTTCCATGACTTAGCTTTCATACGGCACTGTAGAAATCTCAAACTTACAATTACAATTATGATTACCCTGCATTTTAGCCGTGTTTTTCAAAGATTTTAGAAGATGCTTTATAAATATCTTGATACACATACTAGTCCTATATGCATAGAGAGTTTGTCTAAAAGGGTAAATTTATTAATTCTATCTAGAATTTTCGACAGCAAAACTAGCAGGTTTGCAAATCTTCAAACTTTAAGCAAGGGTCTTAAGGTCAGAACATAAAAAATTTAATGCCTCATGGGCAAAATGATGCTGCCACAAAATTTAATTAATAAAACTGTTATCTGAAGGGCAAAGTCAAATCTAAAGAACCACCTGAATTCAAGAACTGATAAAACCAAAAACAAAAAATTATTTGTATCATATTACATCAAAAAAATATTTCAACAAACTGAGCTCTACCTCTGCCTGCAGGTATAAGTTCCAGATATGACAGAGCTTCTCTTTGTCAGAACAGGATGCGGCAAGACCTTTTCCAACCAGTGCCTTGTCAATGTCTTCAATTGTCTACAACCACACATATAACCCCACACACCCTACACATCAGGTGACTGGCTCCACGCAAACCAATCATACCAAACGACGGATCACTAGACTGTGTACTCATTGCCCCAAGATAATTCTACCCTTTAAGGCCCCTTTCCTGGTTACACAGAATTCTGGAAATAGAAGAAATCTGAGGCTTCATCGAGATCCTGGCCCGGGTTAAATGACCCATCTGGCCCTACTCTGATACGGCCAAAAAATGACTGTAAGAGTCATAGTGAGTAACCAGTGCATTTATTCGGGGACAGTTAGAACATGGCACAAGCTCAGCAAATTTTAATCTCAATATGTTAATGACGGAGACTTACATCTGTTCATACTAATAATAATAATAATATGTGATCACACTCAGGAAAGATCCTGGCATATTTGCGACAAATGCCAATCAATAACCGTCTGTGTTACACTAACCGTGGCTATATTTTTTGCACTCATTTTCATTCTTCGCGTTTGTATTTAATATAAAAAGCACTAAAAAGATAAGAATAGTAAAAACTAATATAAAATAGGGGAAATCGATCTGACTATGACCCCATTAAAGCCAACGACGTCTCCACTTAAATTCTTTGATTGAATTAATATAGCAGGTATCCGACGGCCTCCATTTTCAAACGTCGTTGTAGAAACAAGGAAACTTCCGGTTGACAGATTGACAACGAAACAAGATCATTTAGCGCCATGAGTTATACCGGCATAATGCAAATATCCTAACCCAGACTCTATCTTGTAAGTTCACATTTTGAAGCCTAATCTGTTTAAATTCTTCATCTCCAAGTTCATTTTAACTCTATTAAGTTTTCTCATGACTTGGAATCCGGAATTATAGGCATAATTTTAAACAAAACTACACATTTGTTGATCAAATCACCCAGTTATCTTACACTTGTTCTAAGCATAATCATTTATGTTCGATCTCCGCCGAATTCGTATGTAATACCATCAACTCTATTCTGCATCCCAATCATGACTACAGTAATTCTCTTTCGGAATTTTAATGTTAATTTTTCCAAGCGTTATTACAATTTCTTATGTTCGTGCATTATATAATTTACAATTTATAAAGCTTGTGCATTATATTGTCACTTGAGCAGTGAACTCCAACGCTTTTGACCAGCTACCGAGAAGGCCCGATGCTGCCGATAGCCCAACGCTGTTCGGGTACGGGGCACAGCAAAAGTCATAGTATAAAGCATTATTGGATAAAGCAGCGAAGAAAAATCTTTCTGAAGTTAGGTCTAGTGGCAAGAATCTAGCAGCAAGAATCAGATGCGCAGCAGTTGATGTCAGTGTTTTGAAAATGCTTACTTGCTCGCTTTCTTATTTGTTCAGAATTGTAATAAAATTTGTTTTGTAATTTTATGGCCGCCGTTTACAGTTTCCATCTTTGAATTTATTTATTTTATGCATGATGTAATTATTGCTATGAAAATAGAAATTTTTATATTGAAAGTTCGTCTGCTTTGCAAGATGACTTCCGCTCTCAGGGAGTGTGATCTAATTTGTAAATTATTTGCTGCGTAAAACGCGTGTAAATAGCGTACGCAATAATTTGCATTTTAAATTTGTTTACTAGACTTATTTTTTCTGCGAGGCCTAATAAATGTTGGTTTAACAAAGCTTCCCAAGGTATAATTTCTCTTTACTGCAAAATCGTTTTCAAATAGGACATCATTATATAATCGAGCGCCGCCAGACTTGTCGCCAGACCAAAGCACTTGTTATTTTTCGCCAGTGTTTTAAAAGTACCCTCAAAATGTGATGTAAAATTCCATCAGTTGTCTAAAAATCATGTTTACATCTACCCAAGCAAGTCCTACTATGTGATAGTGGTAGAGTAAAGAAATTAGAAAAAAATGGTACAAGAAGGAAAAATTAAGTAGCAACTTAACTAGCGTATATGTTTATTGCAACAACCGTTGGTGCATCAATTCCAAGCCATAGTCATGTCATTACCAAAAATCAGTACCATGGAGACATGTAGGCAGCCTTTAGTGGATAAAGCAAGCAGAAAAGGTAAGTCGAGACCGAAACGACATAAGAGGCTGAGCAGAACGAAAAGATGCCTGGAGAGAGTTCTAAAATTTAGGTCCAGCCACTGAAATATCATGGAAAAGATAAATCAAGGACAGAGAATGAGAAGTCAAGCAAATTGGGGATAACTGGCCAAAAAAGGTGGATGACTAAAAAGTTCATCAGAAATTTTATTTTCTGGTCCCACAGGTCTCAATGACTTGAAAACACCTCAACTATTGGCCCCCTTTCTCAACTTCTCGATCCACCAGTCTCACAATGTACTCCCACCACTCTAATGTTGTTAGAGTTTAGTATAAATGACAAATATCTTTAACTAACCTCTTCTTTTAACTTGATTTACTTAATCTATTTGGTCTTGATTTAGCACTTGTACTGGGCTCCGCACACTTTCTGGTCAAGCATTGGTTGGTCAATAAACGAAGAAATGCATTAAATTTACATCATAACCATGCACTGCATCTGAAACCCACAGTATGGGGATCACTGTAATTCACAACCCAGTAGTTATAGTTGAGAAAATTAAATGGCAGGTGACATATATTTTGTACTTTCTGATATACATATAATTAGTACTGCCTACATGAAATTCGTCGTTGTAATATGCTATAAATATTTTTGCAGTTTAAATTGCTGCTCAGCCTCTGGCAAGAAAGCCACTGGAATTAGGGAACAATGAGTGTATTATTGTGTTTGTAGTTGTATGAGAGGAATTATGGACAGCGAGCTAATGTGCAACGTTAGGAGATGTCATAAGAAATTGGAGACATTTGCATGGGTATGACTCAGCATAAATTCTGTTGCTATTGCTATTCAGGAATAAGTTTGAGTCTTGTTGGCTCATTTTGAAGCAAGGAAAGTAAACTAAGTGTTGCTCTATTGGGTCTAGCCCAGAGGTGAGGTCACCTATGAAAAGTTTCGTAAAGTTTATATCTATGAAATTACAAGACATTGGTTACCCTTGTTCACTTATATTTCCTATCTGAACTTACACAAGTCTGATAGACAAGGAGTTCACTGTCTCCAAAAGTTGCCACTGACCACACAGTGGAAAAACAACTAAATTATAAGTAAATGTAATTATACACAGTTTACTGTAGTGACCATATGCCTCGCCTCTGATCATTTTGCAATAAATTAGTTGGGTGAGATCTTTCACCACCGCTGCTCGTTTGAATGGGCACCACACCATTTGAAGGTCCTCGTGAAATAAAACCAGCAGAATGTATTACTTATTAACAGTGCATAAGTTTGGAATAAAGTTGCCCTGATATAGTTGAAATTTTGCATGTGGTCAAAACTTAGAGTTTACTTACAAGATGCAGCTTGAGTTCTTTAGATTTTGTAATTACTGCAAACTTTATACTTTAACTGTGTTTACTTTACGTTTCAGGTGACTTCCTGTTCTCGTATCCTTTGGGTTTATTAAGTTTTATGCAAACGGCGTTCATAGTCTAACAATACGACCCTTAACCTGAACAGGAGAGCGGGCCTGTTTAGTGTAAAATAAGGCCCTTTACTGGATTGGGAGAGAGCCCGTATTTAATTTTGTCCGTATGGGATTAATATGGGATAACCTCTGCCATATCCACGATGCAACTTATTGCTGTGTGGTACTATCGTGGGCCCTTTCCTGTGCTGCAATAAACGGTTTTCTCTGTAGTCTGCTGGTGATTTGATCAGCAAATGTGTAGCTTTGTCACTATTGGCATTCCTGTCCGTTCTGTTGTTTATATGATCAGAATCAGCAATTAATTTTACTGGTTTAATTACAGCCTGTGTCAGGATCGATTTTTTGTTTCATGTGTTAAATCTGTATTTGCACATCTCTCTGGCTTTCTCCATATTTTGTATCGTTCTCCACCATTTTCTGTGTGCATGCGTTTTCTGTCTTAGATTTGAGTCCTTAGCTGATGTTTTTAATTATAACCTGTGTCAGGATCAATTTTTTGTTTCATGTGTTAAGTCTATATTTGCACATCTCTCTGGCTTTCTCCATATTTTGTATCGTTCTCCACCATTTTCTGTGCGCATGCATTTTCTATCTTAGATTTGAGTCCTTAGCTGGTATTTTAAGATATTTTCTGTGAAGAATGTGCAAATGCTGAATTTAACAAAGCTCTTACTTGTCCTGCATGTGAGTATAAAGTTTGTTAGTTTGATTATTTAGTTGTCACCAGGAGTTTTTGTCTTGATATATTTGATTTTAAAAATACTTCCAATTTAGCATCATTTTGGAAGCAAAAATCAGTTTACAAGTAATTGCAAGTTTTAAAATTGGTTGCAAAGGAAACCAGTTTATAGATACTAATACAAAAAATGCTTAAAATCTGCCTGTTTGTATATAAGGAAACCAGTTTTATGTTCATTCAAAGTAGTGGCCAGTTAGCATGACTGAGATCTGTACAAATGTCTGACAATACTTTTTTCTGTCCCACACAAATCACCTAATTAAAGGCATAAATTAATTTTTAATCCACTCGCATGCAGTCAGAAGAAGCAGTCTGTGTATTTCATTTTCACAGAGCAGACATTTCTGTTTATAAGTTTAAAACACTTGAAAGTTTTGTGTTCAGTTATTTTCAGGCTGTGTGTTAGAGGATTACATATTGCTGTCTGGGTCTCCACTTTACGTGCTGTTATTTCAGGTCAGGAGAAACTCCCCATGAAGTACGACCTCGTACGAGTCGATCTTCAACCGAGCGAACCTCATAAATCGGTGAGTATCTGTGGAGGAACTATATGGAATTTTTTACCAGTAGCTGTTTTTTCATATAAATATGATAATAAATGAAAAAGATCCGATCCAAGTCATGAAAAAGATCCGATCCGAGGCATTAGTTAATGTATGTATTAAAGCCACGTTGCTGGTAATTGGTTGTTTTTCTTAGGATATTTGCAAAGCAGTGTGGTCACGGCTGTAGTTTGGTTGATGTACAAGTCATATTCTGGAATAGATTGTTTCTCCAACGTAGACTGAAGCTTCTACATCTTTATTTCATCAGTAATTTAAACCTGATGTTGTGTTTGCTGATGGCCTTATGAACTTAGGTGAAAAGTACTACTGAGGAATTTTTAAAATGGCAGTACCCCATTATCTTATGAAAAAACAGAAAATACGTTGGAAGGTTAATATAGGTTCTTCCCAAGCACTGCTATAACCTAATCAGTAGCACATATGTAACTGTCAAGGAACTAACAGGATGTGATTCAACATTTACTACCAGTATTTCATGCATGATCCTTAAATGGCATGGCACCCATTCAAATGGCCAGTAATGTGAAGGATCTCACCCAAGTAATTCATTGATAAATGAGCAGGGTTGAGGCCACATGGTGGCTATAGAAAACTTTTGCATTTACCTCTAAATCACCGTCCAGTGCACCTTAAGCACTTCATTGATTATGGATCTTAATACAGAGATACAAATGAATTCAAACTTAGCAAATGCTAATGCTGTTGAACCATTATTATTTTAATTCATAAGGTATTGTTTGTATATTCACAAAATTCTATTTTTTTAAATCTGCAGATGCTTCTTGCTGGGCTAAAACCAGATACTATTATGGAGATTTGCACAAGGGGAATTTCTTTCTGGAATTACCAGGTTCGTTCATGTGATCAAGTTGTCCTGAGATCTCGTTGGCATGTTGCCATTCTCCAGTGTTTCAGTTTCAAGACATTTAAATCATTCTGAGTGTTTTATAAACTTCTTTCTGTTGGAAAATCTCTGTAGGTTGGATTGTATTGTGAAAGCATTGATTGATAAGATTGTAGAAGACTAAGTGGCTGACATAGGATCATATAGATTAGAGTGATGAAGAAAGATGGACACCCCTAAAATTTGGCCTTCGTAGGGCATGGAAAATGGTGCAGGACTGAACAGCTTGGCATTGCATCATTGACACAGGTATGGTCAGCCGTGTTCATCACCAGAGGGATAGAATGTGTGTCAAATTGCAAGCAACAGAAAAGATTGGCTTCCAATGGATATCCAGTTAACCTAAGTCACCCTGAAGAAGGACTTCTTTATATGTTTTGTCGTTGTTTCTTTTGTCCGTAATATTCCATTGCACCTCGTAATATGAAATTACTGACCTCACTTTAGGAGTATTTATGTGGAGAAATACAAATGTTTATACATGTGAGAATCTGTATGATTGATGGCATTGCTCTTTGTTTGTATTAAAATGTATTAAACTTACTTCAGCTAGCCAATGACCTGAATTAACAAATATTCTTTGGTAGGTAATCGAAATATCTATTGGATCATGATCATTCTCTCTTGTTATCATGAATTGCTATCTTTAATTTGGAGTTAATCTCACTGAACAGTCTAAGAGTTGATTCAAAGAGTTGCCTACATTAGGGCATCCACTCAGAAAAACATTCTTTCGAGCACTGCTTGAATCAGAAGACTGCAGCAAGCAACTGAAAGTCGTAATAATATTTTGCTGATTAAATTAGTGTTTAAAAAAGCACCCACATAGTTTATGGTGCAAAAGGAAATGTTCTTATTCAGGTTTGTCAGGAATTGGTCCATCTTGAGTCTTGTGTAAACAAAGGGAAGGAAAAGCGAATGCAGCTCGAAAAGATGTGTTCTCAGGTGGTCGAACATGCACAGACTGAAATAGCGAGTATGTACACATGCCTTTTTGCTCACCTCATTTTGCACATTCTTGCTGACAATGAAATGGTTGATATATAGTAACCTTAAGCAACTTCTCATCACACAGTTATAACGCCATCAAACAATGCTTTGTCATTATACAATGGCCCTACGTGAAATTATGAATCTTCTTCTGGTTCTCCGCCCTCAGGCAGGTTCAAACGTCTTATGACGCCACTCTTCTTGGTGCTGAGCTTCTTCTTTCAGCCTGCTGTATCCATCCGTCATCATCCAGTCCAGCAGCATCTGTGTGGGTCTTCCTCCCCTCCATTCTGCCCTCAGTTACGGTTCTCAAGAGTCCCCTCTCAGTATGTGACCAATTTTGAATATCAAAACAAAATAACAAACACTTTACCCAATCACCAGTTGATAGACCATCATGTTCGATTGTAGTTTTGTGTTGTCAGGTGGGAACGTCTCTGAAGAGGAGCTATATAAATTGTGCTGTTGTAATTTTGATTAATTTTATTGGGTGGACCAAAGTTACTTAAATTGCCAATTTCATAAACAGCGATTATCTTTATTTTACGTTAAATTGTCACTCACCCCTTTTCTGTTGCATGAGTACAAAACAGTATCTACTTACTTAACTGAAAGACAAAAAGTGGCCTCTCTCTGAAGAATTGTATTTAGTTGGATATGATGTAAATCTTAAGCAATAAATAAACAAGCAGATGATCATCAGCATTGTCATAAATGAATAAAAGCTTTAACATTTGACATTTCAACATAACAAGCCGACATTTCCAGAAGCAACAATGAATCTATCTTGGAATTTTTTTTATCATATTCATTTAACAGAGTGTGTCTAGTACAGTTCACTTTTTCATCCAATTTTTCTCAGCATACCATATGAATTGCAGTAAATCTATGACCAACATAATGTTTCTTTCCAGTATTTTTTAGCTTAATTGGCTGATAATTAATAATCACTTGTGTAAAATAGAGTGAAGCTGCACTTCTCTGCAGCATATTTTAAGCAAAATGACCGTTAAAGCCAAGAAAAAGGACAGTTCATTAGCTAACGATGGTGCAACCAGGACACAAGTGACATTTGTTGATCATTTCTCCAGTTTGATTGGCATACTGATTTGAATGTGTAACGTCTAAAACGGAACTTTGCTGAAATTAAATGCTTTATTGTATGAGTAAGATCAGGTCACCAGAAGAGTTGATTTTGTTTCTTTTTCTTCAGGTCTAAGGTCACAAGCATCAGGCAAGTTAATTCCTGTTTTAACAGATTTAGAATTTAGTAAAGTATGTGTAATTCACAGATTGTTCTTTTGCCACACTTACTTCATGTACATCTACATTTGTCAAACATCACAGTAGAGGCAGTTTAAAGAATACTTAAAATTACTTTACACGAAACAAGAGAGCAGTGTAAGACAGAGATTACATACATATCAAGACACATCAAACATACAATCATATGGATGATGCAGTACATGTGGTTGTGTAGCTGATCTTAGCAAATTTATGTCTCTGGCTGTGTCTGCTGCGCCTTTTACGGACCTCCCAATGGCACAAGGACTTCGTATGTGACTTGAGGTAAGAAAGAATACTGAGCAGATGCAAGCGTACATGCAGGGGAAGATAAGTGAGTACCAGATAAGTAAATTGTATGTGCATATATACAAATGACTGGTAGCAGTTTTGTTGTTGTCAAGGGTCACAAGTTTTTGCTTTCCTAAGGAAATTCCGTGAATGTTTAGAGTACATTTGTATGCCACACTCTTTCTGTCTGCAGTAGGCCCATTTCAAATCCTAAGGCCTTGTGGTATTACGCTCTTAGTATGGTCTGGGGCAAGGCAACAGAGACAAAGCCCACATTTATGTAACAGATTCAGACACTGGGCCTACAGTTGATAAATGAACTATTCCTGTAGGGGCTGTAGACCCTGTATAAATGTGCAGGAACGTATGTTGTACTGTATGTTAGCAAATGGTGATGGTTTGCTTGGGTATGAGCACTACTTCATACTCTGAAGAGTCTGTGTCAGATTCTTATGATCTCAAAACAATCATTTTTCTGGACTCATTTCCTCTGTAGGCTGTTTCTGTGGTCTGTTTGAATACCCTCTTGGATGTTGACCAGATTTGCCCCAAAATTGGGTATGCACACTGACTTTTCTTAGCAGTGACCATCTGATTACAGTGGCACCATGGAAGTTCTTGGATTATGACCAGGATTACTTTACGTGTAATTCCTTGCATATGCATTCAGTTCCTTCTTTCCTGCCTTAAGTTCATGGGGTCACTGTCTGTTGGTGTTGCTCACACACCCCAACTTGATTGACTATCTGGGTGTTATCCATCCTCATCATCACCGTCCGGCAGGGAGTATTGAAGGGATACGAAGAAGTATGTGTTGATGACAGTTTAAAATTAGTGCTTTGCACTCTTAACAGATTCTACATTGAGTAGTCAACTGTTTTCAGCTATGCTTTACTTTAACAGTGTGCTGGAAACTTGTTAAAACGCTGCCTTTCGGATCCATATCAATAACTGCCTTATAACGAGGTTCTGTTATGATGAGGTGTTTCATAGCTGAACTAATTTTGGGATCCGCATCCCTGACTGTGTGATATCAGAATTCATCCTATAATGAGTCTCTGGTGTATCTTATCCAAAGTTCTATTATATTGTATACATTATTTTCAAACCTGGAAATGTTAAAACATGGTATTGTGTGTTTTATTACAACAGCCGACAAGAAGGAGATTGAGTCGTGCAAGCTTAGAATTGGTGAGATGACAGAGAAGCTGGCAGAGAAGAGTCGACAACATCAAAGACTGCAGGTTTAGGAGCTTTTCTTTTTGAAAATGATGTTAACATCCATTGCATTTGAAGAAAGTTGCTAGTTTGTCATTAGTCTGCTTATTTCAACCACAGAGTAAATATGAGTGCAATGAAATGTGATAACATGCCTCACTCAAGTGCGCTTTGCATGCATTTTGTTATATCAAAACAAAAGGTTAGAGATCTGGAGAGAATATGACCATACTTTAAAGTTTAGATATCTTGATTATGAGACCTAACTTCTGAACTAAATTCTCTGTTGAGATCTGTGTGACCAAGAATATTATGTACATACATATAATAGTTTCTGTAGTGCCTGATTTGTCTCACTGTTGCTCAGTTTTAGCAAATTCTTTGGGTGAGATCCTTCACCACTGCTGCTGCTTTAATGGGCACCGTGCCATTTTAGGTCTTGGCATACATGCCATTGGAGACAGCCAGGTTAGTAATGGGGCATGGTAGCATGTTGGATAGAGCGCTTAGCTTGTAACCTGGAGAGTACAGGTTCGAGCCTCCTCCGAGACGGTTACTTTTAAGGGACCTTGAGCAAGTCCTTAAGTCACAATTGCGTGGCACCATCGACTGATGCTAAGGCGTTAGATAGCAGCGCCTAATAATAATAATAATAATAATAATAATTAGCAACTTCCAATGTGCCGGTGTCTAATCACAAGGCATCAACTGATGGCACACCAAAACCAAGCCACAATCAGGTCAGTATCCAGGTAATAAATGTAGAAATAATAAATAATAGAGACAGAGATAATCGAAGGCACAAATCCTGGATCCCAGGTTCAAGGAAGACCCAAAATGACGTGGATCGAAGGCATCAAGTCATGGACTGAGCTATCATTCGACCAGTTATTAAACGAGACGATGGACAAAGACAGATGCAGCAGGATTGTTCATGGCGCAGACAGTTCTCAGCTTGAGGATGGTTCAAGGCAAGACATACACACCTTGCAGCCAGGTGTCTCAAATGTAGTCACAATCAGTATGCGAATCGGCTTCCTCATGCACAGGGGCACTCTGATGTAACACGTACTTCACTGAATGAGCACAGCAGGTTAAATTCAATCAATTTTTAATCAGCCGTGTCCTTGTGATGATGTGCGTTTTTATAAGCTTGTTTTAATTCTGCATGTTCTGAAACCTTTCAGAGTATGTATGATGCTCTTCGACGACAGTGCATATCATCCAACGTCAGGTCTCATAACGAAGATGGAGCCGGTCGACTGAGTTCTCTGAACAACAGCATCACTGAGCCAATGTTCAACAGCGCACAAGGTCTGTCAATTGTTTATTAATGGTATTTTATTCCGTTTGACATAGATCTCCTTGACTTGTGTTATTAATATAAGTTTTTACTTTGTCATCTGCCTGATGGTATGTATCTTAGGCATACACTTGTCTTGCTGTTTAAAGTAGTTATGCTGTTAGCATTGTTTAGTGTACTGTAAAGAATTTTTCATAATTTATGAAGCCCTATGTATTAGACATCTACACATCTTGAATTTTGTAGATACGTGTAGTAACATAGTTTACAGTGTATTTGCATTTTCTATAGGAAAAGAATGGAAGTTTAGTTTGATTAGTTTGCAGACTGATGTTTAGTGTCGGGTCAGAACTGGGGGTATAACGAGAAAAACAATTAGGAAAAACATCTGTCTGTCAAGTTTAGGGGCATACATCTGTTGCTCCCCATAAATCCATCACCAAGTATTGTATCATCAATGCTCTTTTCTTATTATTTGAATTTGGCTATATGTTTGTTGTTTGCAGCCTTTGTGGTGTAAATAAAGGTATTTGTTTACCTTGATGTTTAGCATGTGCAGCGTGTCATGGTTTGGTACTGTGATATCATCAGACTGTTCTTGCTTTCAAGTTTGGTTATTGCATTGTTATCTGGTTTAGACTTACTCAACCGAAATGGCACAATGTCAAAGGCTGCTGACTTCAGTCGACCTCCTAGCGTCTCAAAGCTGACTTCACCGCGTCTAAGGTCCCCTGCACAGCGTAAGTGGATAACAGTATTTGTCAGTGCTGATTCAAAGCTTTATATAAGACACTCTCAAAAAGCAAAAATTGACCAAACTATCTGTCTGTTGATTGCTAGTGCAGTTATACACCTAGTAAGTTGAGGAGCACAACCCACCCCTAACAGCTCCTCCCCCCCTTCTCTCTCTGGTCTTCTGGCAAACGGACTTGGTTCTTAACACAGCATCTTTGGACAACCCACTGACTTGACACAGCGCTCGTGAATCAGCTGGTGCCCTGTGCTTAGCTTTTAAGTAGCACTCTAGAAACTTAGAGTTTACGATTATGATTCAGCTATCATTTGAACTGAGATTTAGTAACCCAGGATTTGTGACAACAGCTTTGTAATGTAATGTAATGAAAAATTTATAAAGCGCCACTTCGAGGTAAACTCCTCAGAGGCGCTCCCGGCCCTACAACCCAGAATAATATTGTTCTGAGACTGTAACGCATGCAGCATATCAATAACGTATGGACATGGCAGATGTCAAGTATTTGAGTTGGGGGCAATCTGTCTTGTTGAGCCTGTTACTTGTTTGTAAAGCAAATGCACAAATTTCCTAAATTTAAGCGTTTGCTTTTGGTTTTACTAAGTACAGATTGCTTTTTTGGTCAGTTTGTGCTGGGCAAATTCTGATTAAATCAAGTATTGCCTCTGACTCAAATTTTCTTTAATGCCTAGCATTTTATCTCTTAATATTCATTCATTCGTCTGTTCAAGACTTAAAATATCACCTTTTTTGGAATAAAGCCTTGATGCTCTTGTATGTTTTGAATAAAGCCACATCCACAAAATTCATTGTCCATATTCTGTCTAACTCAGTGTCTTCCTTTTCCCCCCGTAGCCGTCCAACTTCCAGACTCCTGGATCTTGACCTGGAACCGAACCCTTTTGCCTGTCAGTTTTGTTTTGACTGAGCGCCTGTGAATAAGCTTGTTCCCATGACTTAGCTTTCTTTGGTCACTCAAGATTACAATGGCGTACTGAATGACATTCCTAAGCCTAGACTACATATCTAACTGACTCGTTCTCATGAAACAAAAATTGGTTTAAAATAATTGATGTGATAACTGTTATTTACAGTAGTACAGGTATATGCTATATAAATCAGAATGTTTAGTACAGGACACATGTAACTAATTACTTTACTATAGGAAATGCATACTGCAATGCAAATATTAGCATGCAAAGCTGGTACTGTATTTCAGGAGATCTTGGGTTTCACGAAGCCATGACACCAGTTTCCAATGGTCTACAATTCCACAGGTTTTTTCCAGACTGCCAAAAAGCCTTTCCCTCTCCAAGAGAGTCAGCCAGGCGAAAGAAACTGTTCTAAACGCTCACAAGGAACATATTTAATAAAAAAGACTAACAGCTTTGCAATCATCGCCTGTTGTTTCTATAGTTTCTTTAACTGTTCCATTTACTGTTATTTCTTTCCTAGTAAGGTCCTATCAAAGATTTCACAGCAACGAAAGTAATCGGAAATGTCTGACAGTTCCACTTTTCTGCTATTAATTTAATATACATCAGTAATTAAGTTTGGTAAATACTGTAGTTTTGAGACTCCATAATTTAATGCTCAGTTAAGTCCAAGTATTAATGTGTTTGTTGATGCATTCATGTTCTTCAGTAACAGGTCATAAATGAAACTAGCAACAGTCAACACCTTTGCATTATAAAACATGGTGCTAGAGAAGCTCTCCTGATTACAATTGTAGTCTGATTTTGTGCAACCAAAATGTTAACAGCCATGATCATCAGCATGTACACAAAATGCTTTGGCTCTAATGGTTCAATTCTCTTTTTAGTATTAAACCCCACCTTTCAGTTTCTAACACGAGCCCTGCCAGCACTTGCATTATGCTAAAATCAGGATGGAACAGGTATCCAATGCAAAAATCAGAATCTCCCTTCCAGTAAACGTCATCAGTGTGATGGTACACAAGCAACACAAAAATGCAGTACTGTAAACATATTACCAGAATTTTAATTTCCAGTTAACTTACTGTATTCTCATACCAAATACCTATAAAATATTAATTTATAAGGCCAAAAATTTCAGCTGCATTATCTCAAATATTTTAACAATATGCCTTTGCATATATTATTTTGTTTCAGCTGGCCTTAATGTCAACCATTCCTGGTGATTTTAGACTAGCACATGGCCTGTTAACATAAAATATTATATGCCATTTCGTATTTTAACTGGTTAAGTGTTCTTAGGCCAAAAACAAGTTTGATGGTTCAAAAACCTCAAACAAAAAGACACGCTACAAGTGACAAAATTGTACAGGTGTCGTAAAATACAAACGCTCATTCACTGGTGCTTCAGTCTCTCGCTTTTACCCTCCCCGCTAAACGAAAAAAATTCAAAGGCCTTCTAATCGTAAACAAAAAGCCACTTCCAGGACAGTTTCTATTTAAATATTCCTGTTTGCAGGACATACAAAACATGTTCACTCAGATTCATTAAGCACAATGCAAATCGTCCCATTTTTAACACAGTATCGAGATGAGTCGCAGCTCTATGTCTGGGACGTGCTCAGCAAACAGTCACTGGTTGAGTGAGCAGAATACATGTAACATCAACCGATGATATAAATGTTACAGCAGTAGGTCAGCAGTGGCTAACTTGCTATTGCTGAACAGCAAGTACAGATGCTACCTCTACCATCTCAAACATTTCTGAATTTGCCCATACAAACTTCCAATACTAAACAATGTCCCCTTGTTCAGAGCCCAACAATCAAACCTCTGGTTAGAATTACATTCAGTGCAAGTCAGAACAACCAATAGCCCGTAACACACCCCAACACAACCCAATATAAGCTTTTATTTCAAGCGGTCCAGCTTCTTGGCAGTAGAAATCGTAATTCAACTTCAGATCATCTGAACACCCAGCTTCTGCGACTTTTACAGAAGTATGAGGCATCTCTCTTGGATCATTATTCATTAACTTTGATCACACAACTCAGAACGTAAAATCCCAAGAAGCTATGGTCATTATACAACCCACAACAATCAAATTCCTTGGTAATAGGGGAAACACTGTTCATACTTAGCGCTGTATTAAGCACCATATAATATGAATGAAGCATTTAGCTGCTGTGATTTATGTACAGAAAGGTCACATAAATAATAGGGTTATGCTAACTGATCAGTCTTTCTAACACATTTCGCAGTCTGTCTACATCAATCTAAAAGGCTACACATGGCCAGATGTTCGACCGACACTGTCCCAAACAAAAGGTGTCAATGCTACCAAGTTTTCTTTGTGATCATTTTAACGGCAATTACAAACTTCTTCCAGTTTGCTGGAATACATGGTTATGTTCACTTTGGCATTTTGACACCTTGGAGAAACCAGTTCCTGCTGTACAGGTTTTGAGTTATTTTGATGTTCAGGTATTTTAACACGGTCTTGGAGTACACGTGGACCACGTCCTCTCTATCGCCACTTTGTTACACATCTAGTCTCTGTTTTGGTCAGAATCTGCATCACGCAATCAACGCATCCTCCTGGTGACCCTTATCAGTTTAGGTGTGGAGGGTTGTTGTTGTCCTGGCACTGCGATTGGTTGAACGAATCGTCATTTATGCCCTGATGGCTTTCATCGTGTGGCGCTGGGATCACGTCCGACACTTTGCCACGCTTGAATTTCCGGCGGGCATAGTTTACCTGATGTGAAAAGGTTTCGTTGATCGACTTCTCGGGCGGTTCTGGCTGGCCACTTTCCAGGCAAAACTTTCTCATGTATGCTGAAACAAAAGCACAAGAAACTTAGCAGCCGTAATACAGGACAGCAGCCACACTAGTTTAACATGTAAAGCCAAAATCAGCTCTAAATTCTGTACATGCATTCTTTGTTCCAGACCAAACAAAACACTGACAAAAAATTTTGTATATCTATGTTCAGCCCTTAAGCCTGCTTTACATTTTGAAAAATATTTTAAGCTAAATTAGACAGTGCATTTTAAATTTTTAAGTACATGTTAGGTAAATTAACTCATCAAATATGATTCAAACCTAGCCCAAAATGACTACGATGAATTGTAGTTTTACTTCTGTTTAGATCTAAAGCAAACCAAAGATTCACATTAAGAAGAAGATTCCAGTTATAATTTTTCAATTTGTAAACCATGATGTTACACAAAGGTTACATCAACCAGCGACGTTAAACAGAACTTCAAAATGTGCGTCAGAAAAACTAGAAACATTATATAATACCTTTCTTAAATTAAGTCTTCTTACCTTTGCAGACAAGGACTTTTGTTGGGTCCAGAGGGTCCTTGGTCAGGATATCATCTGTTGACTTGCAGTTGAGACCTTGGCCACGAGAGGCAGCCAGTTCCTCCCAGGTGAAAACCAGCGGGATGAGTCGACGTAGAACAAACAACTGTGCTCCCTCCTTGACTGATGAAGCCTCCTTCAGTATTAACTGCAGTTTTGACTTGCTGACCCATACATTGTAGTTTGGGAGCAGTTGAACTTGAAGGCCCTTCTCAACATCAAATGCTTCTGGCTAAAACACAAAGTAATATAAAACAACTGTACAACAGCGTAGTTTCTGAATGCACAAAAATTATTAATTACAGCACCTTGTGTCAGGAAGACCTGAATAAACTAATTATTAACTGTTCAGATGATAAATTACAGACAAATTGTTTCAGCATTTGCCCATTTCTTCCTATACTCCGACTACATTAACAACTTCATAACTACATGGAGAAAGAAATTTATCAATTCAAAATTCAGGCAGCTTTAAAAATGCCAAGTTGCAAATGTTTACGTTTCTTTCAATTTATTTGCTATTTACTCTAGCTTATTCCTTATATATTAGGCTAAAATATATACAGCACAATTATTGCTACAATGGCAGTCTTATTAAAGAAACTTTATTTAATTTGTAGCAACAAACAAACAAACTACACCAAAGCATCCTCATAATACTCTTCATTCAAGCATGAAATCTGACAGAATGCAGTCAGGGACGTGCATACCAAATCTGATCAGAAATCTAAGCGACCACTGACTGTTGCCATATGCATAATGATAACAGTGATATAAAGAGTCATTAGATTCGATTAGTTCAGCTTCATTTTAACCAAGTCTCATTATAAGGTGCTTTTTCATATGCAACAAAACTGCAGAAAGTGAGCAGAAACTGTCAAATCTTACCATATTTCCATAGATGGAGCAGGATGATGGTATATTTGTTGCAAACATGTGTGGATCAAAACCCATTCCTCCAAACGAGCTGGCCTTGTCCTGCTGATTGTCGATTGAATTGACCGCATTGTAGGTAGTTTTTCCGTTTGCAGATGGGCCCGAATCAACACCCGATTCGAGAAGGGTGTAGTATGCTACCAATTCACGGAAAAACGTCATTGCTTGTGAGCTGGGAACTAACCAAAGCATAATGCTCATTGTAAGTCGCACTGGGCAAAATTAAGGCAGTAAATAGAGCAAAGAGGAGACGGAGCAAATTCAAAAAAAACAATGCAGAGTTTGGACAAAAGACATTCTGATTTGCCATTTTCCTGTCATTGACCAGATGGTGATTTTTCAACAAAAGGGACATGGCAGAATATCTAATTCCAGAAAAACATCAAAGTCAAATAACACTGTAATTTATGTAACTTACAAAAATAATACAGCAATATATGCATGTAACATAAGAATCAATGATTTAACTTGGACAGGCGTGAAACTCTGGAAATAAACAGCAACATTCTATTATTAAATTCATTTTCTATTACAAGCATTGTTCTCAAGTACATTCTATTAATCAATTCATTTTCTGCTACAAGCAGGGCTCTTCAGTGCATCACACTGGGTGACAAACTAGGTCAACAGTCCCAAAAACGTAACAACAAACTGAAGAATTACATTATTTAGCTCGACTTCATCCGTTTAGAACAACATCCTGTACAATTCAAATTACCTGCCGTTAAAAAAGTAGCAAAGAAAATAGATAAACACTTTGTTTGATTCACGATCTTAAGCTAAAAGCAGCAGTAATTGTTGCTACAGATGGTAGTGCTACTATAATCAGATACCTAATACAAACTAGAAATACTAACATTATCAAATTCTAAAAACTTCCTATTTAACCAAAAACACTGAACTCTGCTGTCTAACAATTACACTAGAAACTTGTTATAATGATGTCTTTGGAAACCAAATGAATAACTGCCTTATAACAAAGGCATGTTATAACAAGTTTATTGTCTATAGGTCAATTACATTTGGGATCCATGACCCTGTTACATCAGAATCTGTGTTGTAATAAAGCATCTTGTAACAAGTCTCCAGTGTATATAACACTATTTTAATAGAAGAATCAAAATTAACTATAAACAAGTAAAGTTTTACTCACTAGGTGGTGCTCTACTACTAGTGGCTCTTAGCTGGTGCAACTGTTTTTCTAGCTCGTGGGTCTTCTGCTGTAGACTCTTGTTTTCTCTCTCTAGCAACTCGGCATAAGCTCTGGGTGGAGATGCTGCATCATCTTCAACACTTTTGTCTGCAACAGCCATACAAGGAATGTTCTTTTACTTGCTCAGTTTAGCAATATCTCCTATATATGCTTCAGTTTTGTAGCAAAACATTTGGAGACTTTAAGTGCATAGAATTTTTAACACCAAACACCAAATCAGTAATAGTAGACCTAAGATTATGTTTATACATCAAAGGAAATAATACTAAATCTCATGCACACACTGCTATTTAAGAACACAGCAATATTCCTAAAAAAACCAAAATAAAAATAGCAGCCAAACGACAGTAGTACTAAATATAACAGAATAATACCAAAGCTTGTTTGCAAATTGCTGTCGTCTTCTGATGACTTGTCGTTTGTTTGATTCTGATTGGCTGGCCTTGTACGACATCCACACGTGCATCTGGCGACCTGACTTTTCAGCAACTTATTTTCCTTCTTCAGCTGCTCGAGTTCCGCTTCAACGCTGCTCCGGAACTCGTTCAGGGTCTGCTTGAGGTTCACCACCTCCTGCCTCATCAGCTCGTACTCGGCTTTCGAAACGACGACCGTGGTGTCAACTGGGAAGAAGTTGACTGGCAGGTGATCATAGTTCGGACCCTGGCTGTTGGCTTCCACCCTCTGCCGCTTTGCAGCCTGGGCTGCATCCATGTTTTGAAGCGCCGGCGACAACATCCTTTCTGACATCTTCTGATGTGTCAGAAAGTCCATCGGCTCAATCGTGTGCATCTGTCGAGATTGTTGAAACATCATGGAACGGCTTGAATAAGCTCGTGGCCAATGAAGACTACTGTTCAGATAAAACCTACCACCAAAAATCATTCATTAACAAAAATTCACTGTCAGCAGCAGTAATGTAATTTTGTTGCAAGCAATAACTATATATTAAGCATTTATAATTGACCTGCTGTGTTCTAAATCTAATTTCAACCATGGAGATTTTTAAAGTAGTCAAAACAGCACCTGAAATTATACAGGTTGTCCCAATTTGGCTCCGACCATATTCAGTGCATAGATTGGAGAATATTCTGAAACAGGAGTGGATAGCACAGGTAGAATAAGAAGTGTATTTGTGAAAAGCACAGATTTTTTCCACAACAAAAAATGGCAGATAATTCAATAAGAACTACTATTGCATATGAAAATGCATGGCATACAGCTTAACCATGATGTCAAGTTAGTACAAAAAAGAGAACACAACATATATCATAGCTGCCAATAAAAAAGCACTTTTCAGAAGGCCAAGGCCACAGAGGTTACCTGTCCCAGCAGAAAAAGAGTAACCATCATATGCACTTAATCCACATGCTCTGCCTGCTCGTGTTTCAAGCCCTTGGCGTTGTATACACCAAGCAACCTCAAAGCAGGCCCTTATTTAATAATTAAAAACATAATTCCAACTTTTCCAGCACCAACACAGGTCATTTTGCATTTTGGGCTCCTGGATAGTTTCCGTGGAACTAGTAACAAGAACTAGCGTAGAAATACAGCAAGTGCATATAAACTGTATGTAAATATACATCATTAAATAATACAGAATCTCACAAGAAAGCACCCCAAAAGTAGGAATAATTGCTTGCAAACACGCTAAATTTCTGTGCTAGCACTGCTCACAGGTGTAGTGCTCCATTTCAACATCAGCTTGGGGAGTTCTTCCTCCAAGTTCCATGGAAACCATCCAGGAACCCAAAACGAAAAATTACCAAGCAGTCATTCTTTTCATATATTTTCTATACTCTAAGAACTTGAGACAACCTTATCTGCATTCATAAGTCACATTTATTTTCATTCTGTAATCCACAATATCTACACAAAGCATCGTCTTGAATTACCTAATATCAACTGCAGGTGAGAAAATCACGATCCTAATCGTCAAATTTACAATTTAACCAAACCAAGATCATGGTAAAATTTTGCAAAGCGTAAATGCATTTAAATAGTTCTTGTTTTCTGTTGATAGGATACATTTTGTTAATTGTTTACCTAGTACAAATTCAAGATAAATCTGAAATTTTGTTTTTGAAACAGATCTGACTTTTCATGTTTAAAACTTCATAAGTTTCAATACAGCTTACAATTTCAATATGGTTTAAACAACATGACCAATCAAGAAATGCTATACAAATACAAATCTATGTGGCAATTTAGCATTAATACATTTCAAATTTTTGTCTATCATAGACTTGCACCAAACTTGAGGTAACTAAGGCTAGAAACTACACATAAATACAGGAGACATTTTGCAACAAAATTCAAGCATCATACGGGTTTGTTACTTCAAACAAACCTTAAACCACAAGCATGACTGGCTGCAACTACTAGCTGATGTGCATCTATAGAATCAAATGCAAACCACTTCTACTGTAATAAAATAATACACAGCAATAAAACCAATTCTTGTCTTAAATTCGATTTTCAATTTCTAGAAGCATCATATTAAATTGAAAACGCGGCTCCGAAACACTTAAATTTCAACCGCGGCGTTTAAAAGTGATTTTTTTCTGCCACACAGATCAAATTCGTTAAGAGAGTAGAACTGTTGTTCGCTTACGGGTCCAGCACAATAAATGAGCGCAACCAAACGGGATGACTTCTGCAGTAAAACTGCTCTTCTTTCGATCTTTCAGCAGAAGCTGCGCACGCTGCGTTTATTTATTCCGTATATCACGGAAAACAAAGTCGAGAAGAATAAATTCCAGGCACAAATTTTGCAATTTTTCGCTCAGAAAATTCAACCCGACGCCATTACAGTCGAAGCCAAAGACGTTAGTCATACAAGGTGTCGTTAGATGGCGTTGCGCACGGTTAATTATAATCCCAAAGTAAGGGACAACTCCAGTTGGTGGTCAACAGCCTTTAAGCGCGCGTCCTGAACAATGTATGGCATGTAACTTAGTTAAAACTGTACAATTCTTTTTACTCGACGTCAACGGCCTTTGCTGCCATAAGATGTCATTATACTGCATGCCAAATTTACATTTTTTTGTGTAGGCTGAGTGTCTGACAAATCTGATTTTCACCTCTGCAATTTAAGATTTCAGAAACAAGAAATCTGTCTGAAAAGTGACGAAGTAGAAATACAGCGTTACTCTATTTAAGTAGAAGTTTTAGTACTTTTAATGAAGTATTAAAAATCGGAAATACTATAACTTTTAATAATGTTTTGTACGTTTAGTTTGTTATATTTCACACTTGCTCCTTCCTTACAAACTAGCGGTACAATTATTTAAGTGTAATAAGCAGTGTTTAGTCAAACGCACGCGTGCACAAATATATATACTGACCTACATCCGTTTTCAGTTATAATCTCGCTAGCTTTCAAACTCAGTGTTGTTTATTTCTTGTAATACGCGGTTAACGTGGAAGAGGAAACAATTAACAGAATCGTTTGGCCATGTTAGCAGGATAACACGGACAAGTTAGGCCTAAAGCAACGAATGACAGTCGATTTGAAATAGCCGACCAGCTGCTGGAGTGATTTGTAGGCCCAATTATCAGTGTAGGAACACGGGCTGAGTACATTTAAACTACTCATACAGTCTGTATATTTGTGCTGTACAGTCCGAGCGGACTCAGCTGGACTTCCAACCCCACAGCAATGGTTGAAGTCCAGTTTGACCTTTTCGCACAGTCACTGTAGCAAACTGTAAGAAGCAGCTGGCCAATGAAGAACAGATAACAGAAACGTGAGATAGAAACAGGAACAAGAGTGACTCGTACAAGACGAAGTGACACATGAAGAAAGACGCGTTGGATGTTTTGACTGAGCGTCTATCAAAACTGATTTTGACCTTTGCGACCCTTAAAACAAGGCTCCTTATATAATCCTAACAAAAGTAATAACGAGGGTTTTCTGTTGATTTTTGAGCTAATGCATGGAATAGTGATATGGTCAAACGCCCATCCGCATGTTGTAGGCCCTACCGGCCTAAGGACCGGGATTAGCACAATTATTCCAGTTAGGACTTGGAGCAGCACGTTTGAAGTGTGAGTTGCAGTCGCCCAGTATCCAGTAAATGTACATGATTTTATATAGCAACAGTATGGCCTCGACCCTGCTCATTTTTCAATGAATTGGTCTGGTGAGATCCTTCACCCCAGCTGCCTGTTTGAATGGGCCAAGTAAGGTCCCCATGCACGGACTGTGCTAGCACGAGATTCAAATCTCTGAAATAAGCCACGATCGGGTTGCGAACCAGGGATCCTCACGCACAGAGGCTCCTTGGCAAACGCGGTAGCTAGATCGGTGTCCTGTGTAACGTATAGGCTTTGTCTTTGTTGCTTAAGTCGAGTAACTATAGAAGCTGAACTACTCCTGGAATAAAGATTACGCCTATTTCAATGCAGGCGACATCCTCGGTACCACGGACTTCGTACTTTTACTTTTGAAGTAGGCCTATTATTTAGACCAGCACTTTGTTGCACTTATTGTCCGCGGTCTGCTTGACCTCAATATGGTTTTTGACTCAAAACAAAACCTCGGCCAATCAGCATCGCCCATCAGTTTTGCTTCGATTGGGCGCCTGTACACACAATATGTTTGCCACGACTAAGTATGCTAACTTCAGGCGCAAAAGAAATACCGAGTTTGTTGCGTGCGATACAGAAGATATGCATCCTGGAGGTACAGGATTGGCGTCATGGTGACGCATTCTGCGACAGCGTTCCCAAACAGGAACCTCCTATTTAGATGGCCGTGTCCCAACACATATACTATATAAATAGAATCTGTGGTTCCCAACGCGTTCACAGCATGACCTAAATAAATGTGGTGGTAGAATTAATGGGATAACGAAAATGTAGCAAACACAGTTGGATCAAAGTGTTGGACAGGAAACTCTGATTGTTACCCTAATGCTGAAGATTATTTTCTAATGCAAAACTTTCTCCGTCCATTTTTAGTCGATGATTTACGTTCCAAATCGGTCCCAAACACAAGACAGCAAGCTGTGCCAAAGGCGTCATGTGGCAGCACTTAACAGGCTATGTATATATATATGTTATATATGTGTGTGTGTGTGTGTGTAAATGTGTAGGTTTTTATATAGCGACCACATGGCTCAGCCCTACTCATTTTGCAATGAATTTATCAGGTGAGATACCTCACCACCGCTGCCCCACGGACCGTACTAGCCTGAGATTTAAATATATAACGGACCCATATAAATCTTACTTTGTGATCAACTCATCAAACACAGAATAGAACTCTAACTTATCTTATTTCAGTTGATAAAAAATATAGACTCGGAATTTACTGATCTCATACCACACCCTGTAATTAGTGTAATTCTACCTTCTGGATGACAACTTTAGTTGATACTTAAAATGGAGATTCAGCTTTAGCAATCAGTGAGTGTTGAGTGATGCTGAAACGTCGATCCGGTCTACATGAATCCATGTTTGTAATGTTCGAAGGTATTACTCAAAGAGAACATGTTGGCAGACAGTATTTGGTTATTGAAGTGGTTTTTTCAGCATGACTCTAAATAAAGTCTTACAAAGTCTTTCTCATATTTTGCCAGTTTGACCAGTAGTCATAAGCACCCATATTCAGTGGTATTCAGCGACGTTAAAAGGATTTAACGTCTTTCAAACACTTGCTAAGAGCCAAACCAACGAATTTTCCATTTCTTCATGTATTAACACCTACAATTACTAATTTTCTAATCAAATCATTCTTGTACAAACAAAAGCAATTAAATATAATTCACTCCATAATCAAATCACTTTCTAAATTCACCAATGAAAAATAAAATTAAAAAGCAAAAGTCAAAACAATTAGTCAGGACCTATTAACACTCAGACTAGACAGTCAGATGACATACAAGTTTCTAGAGCACACTGGTTTGGTTAGGTCCTTAAAACATTGCAACATAAATGCCCAAATACTGTACATACATATATACACATACATACATGTACAAATGCTCATAATACATCAACATGTGTACAAACAGTAAATGAACAACAAACAACTGTACAGAAATTTACAATCCGATAGCTCAGCTAAGAACAAATGTTTATAGACAACTTCAGCCATCAGTACAATACGTTCAACAATTTTAAAATTTGCCTTGAAGTACAAACCACTAATGAATAAATTAACCTATACATAACTCAACCACATAAAGCCTAGTAAGCCAAGGTTTATTAAAAAAAAACTCAATAGTATGCCACCGCTCAAAGAACAAAGTTTACTGATGGCCATGTAGTCGTTTTTACTGTATTGTGTAGTTCTGGTGAAATTTCACGCTGCACACAAAACTGCTCATTGCTTCTACTAAAATTGTTTCTTCAGGCAAATTGATGGCTATAATATAAGAAATTAATTGGACTAGTTTTCTGCTCCATTCCCAAAAACCACAATGTGCCCCAGTAAAATTACAAATGAAGAAGTAGTTGACAGACTGGTGTATGATGAAATGCTTTCAGCCTGGTGACAGGTATCCTTCAACTAAATGAAGCACTCCAGAGGTGCACCAAGAAAAGAATCAGTTTATTGATGAAAACTTGGACAGAGATCAGACAAGGCATCTGTTGAGCACATTTGATATGAAAGCATTCTGGATGGAAGAACATTTTAGAAGGAACATTTAAGACAGAAGCGATAACGTCAGTAACAATTCTTTCTGGTGACAGACAACAGTCTGCAGACAACGTTTACAAAGGACTGTCTCTATTACGTTACATTACAATCTGGCATTGGCTGGGACGTAAACAGCAAGTCATCAGAAGCAATGATGTTCCCAAAGACCAGGACTTTGAGAAGGCCCTTACCAGCTCAAGGGCCTATGCAAAAGAAATACGAGTGCCTTCTGTGAGTCCAACTTCTGGGTTTAGAGGACTTGCTTCAAATTACATGCACTGGTCAGTCTGAATTCAAGCACAGTTCAATTTCAACACAAAATCAGAATGACAAAGTTCTTCTTTGGCTTTTGAAAACTATAAGTACCAGAAAGTTTTGTAGTCACCAGAGTGTTAACTGTAGAAAGCAGAATTGTACTGGCATTGGCCCTGCGAAGACGGTGGTACGTTCACATGTGAATAAGGGCACTGAAACACAAAGCAAATACAGTACATTCTGATGACAGCAAGATGACAAGATGACAGCAAGATGACAAGATGACAGCAAAATGACAAGATGACAGCAAAATGACAAGATGACAGCAAAATGACAAGATGACAGCAAAATGACAAGATGACAGCAAAATGACAAGACGACAGCACTGCCTTAATAAAATACATACATTTCAAATACATTTAAACTGCAGTTAACCAACTGGTGCGGCACAACTTGCTTACCCACCGTAGCCTGGCTTCTGGTTTCTCTGCCTTACCTGAATTTGACCCTGCTTCTCCAATGGATTATGACTGGATTGCGATTTTGACTTGAAGTGACCACCGACTGATGCCTTGGGCATTGTGATAACGGCGCCGTAGAAGTCTTTGGATTAGCTTAGATTCTTATGAGTATGCAAGTGGCTGACTAATTGTGTGGCGTTCTTACAGGATGACACAGTGGCTGACTGCTGATGTGTTGGCCTTTTATCTCTACAGCTGGGGTTCAAATTCTAGTTCAGCATTCGAATTTGACAGTTTAAAGTCTTAAGCCAGTTAAAGATATAAAGAAAATGTCCAGGTGCTGGACTGCTGTTAGACATTTTAGGCAGTACCAAAGGAGTTACTTAGGTCTCTAGAAATGTTGCATTAAGGTCTTTAGTTTAGACCTGAATGACATCAAAGAATTGACAGAACAAACTGAATGAAACAGGCAGTGAATTCCAAAGCTTTGGAAAGCCACACAGCTTCTACATAAGCATACAAGAACTCTGAAAAAGACAGTTACTAAACTTAACAGACACGTACATCAGTTCAGTCCTGAACTTACATGCCTACACTTGTTTCCACAGCATGATCCTCGCTTTAGATGAGCCAAGATCGTAAATACTTCATAACCGGTAACAGGATCTTTGTAAGTTTCTCTAGATTCCTAAATAAACCAGACACACACCACTCAGCAGAATTAAGAACGAGTCGGAGTCTGTAATTTATTTATTGCGTTTATTATGCGTGCGATGCAGAGGTGAAGTGGTATGGTCAGTGCCTCGTAACCAGAGGGTCACGGGTACAAATCTGCCTCAAGCCACTGCGTAGCGACTTTGGACAAGTTGCTCACCCACAATTGTCTGTGAGGAAGGCAATGGGAAACCACCTCACTCTTCTCATCCCCGGGTGGCATAAAGCCAATGGACCTGCCTTGGGGCAGAGAACTCATCATCATCATCATTATGCGTGCAAGGTCAGTTGTATATGCTCTTAACATTTTTTGTAGCACTGTTTTGTGTCCAAAGCACTGTAGTAGTATATGATTCTTTCTTGGTCCTTGGGTGCAATGAAGTACACAAATCTGAATCTTGAGATAAATTTGTGTGAACAACTTGTTCAGGGTCACAACACAGTTCACTCAGCAGGCACAAACCACTAATCGTTGTATTAGAGATCCAGTGCTCTACCAAACAGACCACCAAGCCAAACAAAGACTAATTTCCAAAACGAATGTATCTTTGATTCCGAGTTCAATTCAAAGTCTGCCTTGAGAGTTTTTGCCACTGCTGTCCATCTGAGTGGGTGCCATGCCAGTAAGGTCCCCATTTATGGACTACAGTACCCTCTGAATCAAAGCTCTGAAATATGGCCACGATCATTAAGTGAAGGTAAGGTAAGGTAATTTAGCTGCTTTTTTCTACTGTGCCCCATCAACATTAGTTCTCTGGTGTGTTGAAGAATATTTGTATTTGATAACTTATATAGCACTTCTTACAGAACAAACTACTCAGAAGTGCGAACAAACTACAAACTAGGATATTTCGGCTGAAGCGCTAACAACACAACTGCAACCTAACAACCGCACAACCGTTTCTTATTTTCATACAGGCACCAAGTTGTCAATTTCAGATGATGCTCTGGAATTCAAACTCCGGACGCAGGATCTAAAGGAAAATGCATTTTATATTCAGCCACTGAACCATCTGTGACCTTTAAAGGATCACAGCACTGGCCTAGCTGGCTAAATCGGTAAACGCATATGCCAAGTAGCCTCTGTGTTTGAGGATCCCCGGTTCGCAACCTGATTGTGGCTTATTTCAGATTTGAATCTCAGGATAGCACGGTCCGTGCATGGAGACCTTAAATGGCGTGGCGCCCATTCAAACGGGCAGAGATGGTCAAGGATCTCACCCGATCAATTCATAGAAATATGAGCAGGGTCAAGACCATAGGATCGCTATAGAAAAACATGTACATTTCCATTTTACATTTACACCGTGCTTCCGTGAACTGACCTTTCTTATTTCTGGGTTAGTTCGTTTTAGGCAGATCAGTTGATATTGCACGTATCAGGTAATGCTGCCCAAATATAACTGCAATCTCTCCAAGGAGAATGCTCACTGTTTCTGTCTGTCTCTCTCTGCTGGTGCTTCTTTCTTCTCGTCTCTGCCGTTAATTCCCTCCTTCACCCACTCTATTTCTCTGTTTCTCTTTGTCTGCATATCTCTGCCTCTGTCTCCCTGGCTGTCTTTGTCTATTTGCCGCTGGCTCTGTCTTTGTCTATTTGCGGCTATTTTTACCTCCTGCTTCTACCTTAGTCATCCTGTCCCTGCCTTTATTCTCCTGCCTCGGCCTTTACCTCCCTGCCTTAGCCTCACCGACTGGCTGCCTCTCTATCGGCCGCTATCTTTGTTTATCTGCCTCAGCCTATAAGCACTGTGCCTTACCCACACCGGCTCTCTGTCTGTCTGTCTGTGTCTCTCTCTGCCTTTGTATCCTTGGCACGGAGATAAAGGCTGAGGCAGAGGCTTAACTTGAGCCTAACCGAATACCTCTCCCTCTCTGTCTGTCTGTCTCTGCCTTTGTCTCCCCACCTCTTTCTACATACTTGCTTTCTGCTTTACCTCAAAGCCTTTACTTTAGTTACCCTGTTCCTGTCTTTGTCTTTCTGCCTTTACCTCAGTCTCTGCCTTTACCTCCTAGCCTTTCTTTGTTTCCCTATCTCTTTCCAAACACCATCCACCATAGCCGTCTGACTGCCTGCCTGCCCGACTCTTGGATCTTGACCTGGAACCGAACCCTTCCTGTATATCAATTTTGTTTTGACTAAGCGCCTGTGAATAAGCTGGTTCCTGCAGCTTAGCTTTCGTTGGGAAATGTAGAAATCTTCAGCCTACGATTACGATTTCTCCTATCCTCAGTCTTTCTACCTATTTCTTCCAGCAGAAAGCGAATAATTATAACAGACTAATCATAATTATAAATGTGCCCATGTTCGCTATTTTCTTTCAGTTCTAATATCCCAGTTTTTCGCCAAGAACCCAGAAATTTTACTATGGAGGTTCGAGTGATATACAAAATTTAAGCATTGCTCTCAGGTCCAAAACTGAATTACAGAATAAAAACGAAAACTGTAAAGCTAACTAAAATAAGTTATTTTCTGAAAATATTGTCACAGGCCACTGCAATTTCGAAACTGCAATATATTAGACATTCTTTACAAGAGAATACAGTGAAACTGCATTGAATTTGAAACTCCTGGAGTTTCAGTACTTTGAAAACAAACAAACCCTGCATTCTGCCTGCAAAGCTGCAGCAAATTGTAAAAACTAATCGTAAACTCAAGACTTCCACAGCATCCAATGAAAGCCAAGCCTCAGGAACCAGCTTATTCACAGATGCTCAGTCAAAACAAAAAACGACAGGCAAGAAGGGACCAGTGTTTTCGAGACACGTGTTGTTGTCACCAGGCAAAACAGAAAAATTTATCCAGATCAGAAATTCTCTCATTTAAGTTTGAAGATGCCTTAATCAAATTCCATTGCTTTGCAAGATGTCCCTGACAGTGACACATTTGTACGTATTTATCAAGGCACTTCATAGCAACCTCTCATAACTTCTACCAACCTCTCAAAGACACTGGAGTTCGTGCTGAGACAGCCATGCTTTATGTGTTCAATGTCAAGGTGCCAACTAAATCCCCCATGGCACAGTTTAGTGGGGACACTGGGCTATGGGCCTCTCACATTATTTGCACATAATCCACCTTGGGTGGGGCATGGTAGCCAATTGGACAGAGCGCTCATACTGTAACGCAGAGATTAAGGGTTCGAGCCTCTCCTTAGATGGCTACTATGTAAGGACCTTAAGCAATTCCTTCACTCACAACTGCTTTGCTCCTCACATTCAGATTTACTGACCTGCACAAATAACAAATGCAAAATAATAATCAAAAAATAATAATTCACCTGTGTCAACTCTTCCAAGCAGATCAGTACAATGGATTTGTCCATGTACTAGTGCGAATTTACTCGAAGGACAGAAACCAGTGCAACCTGACCACAGCCTATCAATAGCATTAGCAACTTCAGTTGCAACTTTTTTGGCAGAAATTAGAATGCACGGTTGATCAGATGAAAGAAGAGCAGACCCTTAAGATAGACCCTCAGAGGCAGCCATGGGTATGAAGTGTGAATGACTTTATTTGTCTTAGCCACAGCATATGAAAGTGGGTGGCCAGTCTGTTCTCTCTTGCCATATGCAAGCCTCTCCTTATACGGCTGCTATGTAGGGACCGTGCATTACAGTGCATGGTCAGTGTACTCATTTTATAGCAAAGTTCCCTAGGCACACATGTGGAGCATAAATCTTGAAACACCGATGAGCCCTGGCAGGGATTTTAACCCGAACCACTAGACTATTGCACACAAATGGTTAACTTCAGTTACTTGCATCTATTACAAACTTCACTTTCTGACACAAATACCTCAACTGCTTTCAGGTGACAACTGTGTATCACTCGTTGCGCATTAGTCAGATTATCGAGTCTGACGTTCTTTTTCCAATAATCCAACCTCTCGTCTAGTGAAAGGCCGCCATCACTCTTTCCAATGGCATTGGCTTCCTTGGCATTTCCAGCCGAACCAAAAGAAACCTCAGTGGTGCCTGTCGCTGCAGACGATGGCGCTCCATCATAATCCGATGATCTACGGCCAGAATTTTCAAGGCAGCGTGATGCCATGTGGACCCCGCGGCTGTAGGTCATGGCATGGATCAATGTAGTCGACTTCAAACAAGTCTCAAACATATAGCTCACCATCAGGCCTGCATTTGGGGGCAAATGTTAATCAAAGAGCATTAAAGACATCTTATTATCACACTTTCACAAACTTCATAACTTATAACATTTATTTGCAGTCTTCGTTTAGCGAGTTCAAAACCAACGACCTACTATAAGAGTATAAAAACAGGACATCCAGCTTTTCCAAAGTTGTACGTTTGCGCGTACACATACAGTACTCTGGGTCGTCTTTTCCAATTTTAACTTGAGTGATGTATAATGTCAAATCGTACAATTCTTCATATCGCACAACATACATTCTATATCAAACAAACAAATTTATTCATCAGCGAACAGAAAAGTGAAATGCACTTTCATGGTCGGTTATTTCTGGCTTTATTTTTATCATTTTGGCCTAGTCCGTCGTGTCGCAGCAAATTGTGTGATTCAAGCATTCAATCAGCAGATCTTCTTAGTTATATAAACTTAATGTAAAACCTTATCGGATTTCTACTGGGTTTTTCTCTCGGACTATGATTTTGAATGTCAATTTACCTGAAGAGACCATCGGTTGTTGATTAATACATTATTATAACGGTGCTATATAAGTCTTTAGATTAGATTGATTTGATCTCATAGCAAACCAAAACCTTATATTGACTTAAAGACCTAGGGTTCGCATGATATTGATGTACTCTAAAGTGAGCAATCCTTACCTGAGCCTTTCTTTGATACCAGTGACTCCCCGAAAGAAACCAAGTGGCCCGTTAGCTCAGTTGGTTAGAGCGTCGTGCTAATAACGCGAAGGTCGTGGGTTCGATCCCCATACGGGCCACATGTTTTTCCAAAAAGGCTGATGTAGGCCTAACTAGGCTTTCTTTCGATTTCTCGTGGTATTTAGTATGACAAACGAATCACATGCTTTAGAATCAACACTGCCTCTTGTTAAACATTATAACGACTATCACTGCACTGTTATTCAATAGATGACAGTAGCAGTAATGGACTTCTTAATTTGTTCGTTAGAGGGCAGAGGTGTGTTCTCTTACAGTGGTATATAGTTTAAGTTTGGACTATGGCCGAAAATTTCATTTTGATTATCTGTTAAAGAAAATAATTAAACTTTGTTTGTATATTCGCTGATTAACTTTATCACCTCTCACAGACACAGTATAGAAACAAATTGTTAGGCATATTCCCCGGGACTCCGAATGCTCTTGATGAGTCTGCAAACGCCAAGTTATTATTTGTCACAGAAACATTAAACACCTCCACTTGTTAATCATCCTTCTCTGCCTCATTCACACTCCGAACAGAGGATTTTCTACGTTCTTTATGTCTCTCTCTCTCTCTCTTTCTCTTTCTCTTTCTCTCTTTCTCTCTGTCTCTCTCTCACTCTGTCTCTCTGTCTCTGTCTCTGTCTGTCTGTCTGTCTGTCTGTCTCTCTCTCTGTCTCTGTCTCTTTCTCTCTCCTTAAATATCCTCTGTCCATCCTGCACTTCTCCCTCTCTCGGTCTCATATTATGATAGGCTTGTCGTAATCGTAATCGTAAACTCGAAATTTCTAAAGCGCTACTTAAGAGCTAAAAGCAGGGCACCAGCTTATTCACAAGCGCTGCGTCAAGTCAGTGGGGTTGTCCAAAGACGCCATGTCAAGAACCTAGTCCGGTTGCTAGAAGACAACAGAGAAAAGGGGAGTGGAGCTGTCAGTGTGAGTTGTGCTTAAACTGAGAGAAATGGGAAAGTAGCGGATGCAATGGATTAGGGTAAAATTTCTTGAAAAAATGAGACCAGTTTTGGGCAAAGTAGTCACGCTTGTATTAATGACAGCCCGCCTAACTAATTAATAATTTAGTTTTAAAAGTAAAAACAAACGAACATAGCTGAAATAAACTAAATAACAAAATCTGCACTTATGTTGGCAACTAATATAATTGTCGTATTGCCCATATTTCACAACATTACACTACAAAAAGTTGCCAAAATATTTGACTACAGAAACTGATAGAAAATGACAGCTGGTGACCCTAGTGCCGCCTCTAATTACTGTCCTATTTCTAGGTTGTCATTTCTCTCCAAGTTCCTTGAAAGATGTGTCTCTTGTCAGCTATCTCACTACCTCAACATTAACTCTCTTATGCTTCCACTTCACTCTGGGTTCAGGAAACATCATTCGACCGAATCATTTATGACTCGCCTTCTTGCTGACGTAGTTGGGGCTACTGTTTGCAGGCAGGTCACCCTTCTGACCCTTTACGATGTTAGTGCTGCTTTCGATACCGTTGATCAATTCATCCTATTGGAGCGTTTGGAGATTTCCTTTGGCATCACTGGTTCTGCCCTCCGCTGGCTTCGGTCATTCCTCTCAGACCGCCTTCAATCTGTCGTCTTTAGACCCTCGCGGTCCTTCTGGTTCCCCGTCTTTTTTGGTCTCCCCAGAGTTCCGTCCTGGCTCCTCTCTTCTATATTTTATATACCTCTGATCTAGCTCAGACCCTCCTTCCTCTGAGTGTTGCCGTCCTACAATATGCAGACGACACCCAGGCTTATGCCCATGGTCCGGTGGAGATTGCCCTCTTCTATGGAGGATTCTCGACGCCACCTCTGTCCTTGACCTCTGGATGTCCTACAATCGCCTCTGTTTGAACTGTAACAAGACCCAGTTCATCTGGCTTGGTGGCCGCTTGCAGCTTGCCAAGATCGATCTCTCCTCCTTACGCCAGAGATTTCCGGATAACTCCTTCTGTACTACGGTTCGGGATCGTAATCGTAATCGTAATCTCGAGATTTCTACAGCGCTCAACAAAAGCTAAGTCGCGGGAACCAGCTTATTCACAGGCGCTCAGTCAAAACAAAATCGATAGGCAAAAGGCTCAAGATCCAGGAGTCAGGCACTCAGACAGTCGGACGGCTACGGTGGATGCTGTTTGAAATTGAAGCGAGAAGAGAGATGAGGGGAAGAGGAAGAATCAGGATAAGATTTCTGGAAAAGAAGTGTTTTCAGTCTTGAGTGAAAGACCTGCGCAGAAACCGAAAGAGGTGAAGTGTTGGTGAGTTCGTATGATTGACCAGACAACTGTCGCAATTGTTGTACTGGATCAGGAGCTTACCAGGGTCTCTCGTTCTTGTTTTTACCATCTTCGTCAGCTCCGCTCTATTCTTCATACTCTTTCCTTCTACGCTGTCTCCACTCAGGTCCATGCCCTCATTTGCACCAGGGTTTACTTTGGTACGTAACGCCATCCTTACCGGCCTATCGCTAGCCAACATTGCTAAGCTTCAATCTGTGCTGAACTCTGCTGCTCGTCTCAGTGGGGCATTCCCAGATATGGCCACATCGCATAACCTGACTCTGACCTGACCTACTAACAGCATAATTATAGCCAAGGCACAGATGTGGTCTAGCCGCTGTCTGTTTAGACATTCTTCAATTATATTCGTGACACTCTTCACTGGTTCCCCATCCAGCAGCGTGTCCTTTTTAAGATCCTCACTCTTATGCGCAATTGTGTTGCTGGTTCTGCTCCTCTTTCCCTCGTTGACTTCTGCACTTTGGTCTTCTCGTTGTCGGGCAGTAGCACCCTCCGCTGGGCCACTTAGGCTCTCTTGTTTGTCCCTCGCATGGGAACAGCTGCGGCCCAGTCCAAAGGCTTTCCCTGCGGTGGTCCCAAATCGTGCTGGAATCGTCTGCCTTGAGAATTGCGACTTGAGCTCCTCTCTCTCTCTCTCTCTCTTCCCCTCTCAGTGTTCCGCATGCGTCTAAAGACTGTACTGTTTCACAGTGATTCTACTTGCTCGGGTTGGGAGCCCCTCTGTTGAGTTTATCCTCTAAGAGGCGCTATATAAATCTGAGGTTACAATTACAATTCCAACGGTGACTAAAGCAATTTTTAAAAACTTTTTTGGAGGAAATTATATTCCGCTTTGCTTACTTTTCAAAATCGCCCCTTTGCAAATTTACTCACTTACTTAGGTTTGGATATGCCAGTGCCTCTCTCATCCAATCAGTTGGAAATTGGCTAAATAGGTCCCAAACTCTTCAAGGACTTGCAGTATGCGAATATCACAGTTTGGCTTTGTGCCATGACCTTTCGTAAGCCTTGACCTCGTTCCTAGCCTCGTAAGTTAAAGCCAAAACTCTGGCCTGACCTACTAACAGCATAATCACAGCCAGGCACAGATATGGTCTAGCCGCTGTCTGTTCAGACTTTCCTCAAATTCTTGTAAATTCCTAAACAGGTCCAGTAGAAACAAACAAAGAGTCGTGAAATTTTTCTACTTTAGTGGACTTATGAAATGTCACAAATCGTGACTCTTTATGTATGCCTTAACATTATAGGCTACTCAATTTTATTACACGCCCTCTATCAGCTACATTCGTTGGACCCACTTTGGGTCTATAGCCGGCCACCCGTAGCCACCAGCAGCACAGCGCAGGCCGGCAATGGGCTGAATGGACGTGGCTTTCTGAACCCTAAACTTCGCCCCCCCCAACTTCAAATCCTGGATCCGACCCAGATACAATAGACCAACACTATTAGGCCCTACAGCTTTATAGTTCCATTCTGCGCTAGAGAGAATAACCTGCAATAAATCCATATTTCTTACAATAACTCTAAATCTCTTTCGTATTGTTTTCAGCTACTGGATGTTTTTTATTTAGCTGCATAAACCATGCAGAAAACTAGGGAGCATCTGCAGCCCCTCTATCTGTGCTCTGTTGATTTTAAGAAGGCTTTTGATTGTGTCTCCCATGATAGACTTGAGTTTTACCATAGTCATATTGTCAACCTGTTTGTCTGGTCAATCATACGAACTCACCAACACTTCACCTCTTTCAGTTTCTGCGCAAGACTTTCACTCAAGACTGAAAACACTTCTTTTCCAAAAATCTTATCCTGTTTCTTCCTCTTCCTCTTATCTCTCTTCTCGCTTCAATTTCAAACACCATCCACCGTAGCAGTCCGACTGTCTGACTGCCTGACTCCTGAATCTTGACCTGGAATCGAATCCTTTTGCCTAGCGATTTTGTTGTGACTGAGCGCCTGTGAATAAGCTGGTTCCGGTGACTTAGCTTTCGTTGGGCGCTGTAGAAATCTCGAGATTACGATTACGATTGCTGGACTCTATTGTAAACAGCAGGTTAGAGTGAGAGCAGCCGGTACGCTACCACGAGGATTCCGTGTCAAGAAAGGGGTTCGACAGGGCTGTGTGACCTCACCATACCTAGTCAACATCTTGGCAGAGATGGTCATGAGGGAAGCGCTGGACGATAATAATGGTGGATTCAAATAGGTGGGAGAAGAGTTTCAAATCTGCAGTATGCTTTTGACAATGTTCTGATGGAAATCAATCTCGGAAGCAGAACTGCAGGAGATAGTGAATCGTCTTGAGCGAGGAAGCAGCATCCACGGTCTGTTGATTAACGTGGACAAAACCAAGATCATGGCAACAAATGGTAGGCCTACAACCTGTAATATCAGAGTACAAGGTAATCAGCTGGTGCATGATGACACATTTCCATATCTTAGCTCACTTATAACCGAAGACTGCTCTTCTTTAAGCTTTGCCTACGTTGGTTCCACTTGCTGGAATCGTCTCCCTCGAGAATTACGACTTGAGCTCCTTTCTCTCCCCCTCTCAGTGTTCCACAGGCGCCTGAAGACTATATACTGTTTAACAGTGATTTTACTTTTTCGGGTCGGAAGCACCTCTATTGAGTTTATCCTCTAAGAGGTGCTTTATAAATCTCAAATTATAATTACAATTACAATTCCTTCTCCTCTACCTCATTTTCCTCTTCCTCTTCCTCTTCCTGCTTCTTCTTCGCCTCGTCCTTTTTCTGTAAGTCACCTATAACTACTATATGGTCAACATGAATACGCAGTAGATGACGTTCAGTAGGTGTGATTTGTTCGGCTCTAACGCCATCTGGCAATTTGTCCAGTATCTCAGTGGTGGAGCATGTCTACCATTTGACTGAGTCTTTGGTAACAATGCAAAAACCTAAGATCCCTACGTCTGCAGCCACTTTCTTATCATTCCTAAGCTTAGAGGTTAAGCAAACAGCTAGGCCATGACTGTGTTCACTCAGGCGTGAGTGCTCGCGACTAGTTGCAACTTGACAGAGCTCGTGACTTCGCTCACTGAGCCTTGAAACGGAAAGTGAACACAAACTTAGCCTACACAATGCATGCATTGTAGACTGGTAGTTAGCTAGGAATACGAGCGTGGCCAGTATTGCAAATCGTGACACAGGAACTATATTTGGCGTTCTTGAAAGTTGAGCGAACTCTCTATAAGATTATCAAAATTAAGGACCAGTTTAAACAAACACGGGCACACATATCTGCATAAAACTGACCAATTTCTCTTTCACAGACCCTAGTCCTAACTTCCCTTCTTCCTCTTATCCCTCTTTCCGCTCCAATCCCAACATCACCCACTGCAGCTGCCACGCTGTCTCTCTGCCTGACTCTTGTATCTTGACCTGGAACCGAGCCCTTCTTTCTTATCGATTTTGTTTTGACTGAGCGCCTGTGAATAAGCTGGTCCCCGTGACATGGCTTTCGTTGGCCGCTGTAGAAATCTCGGGATTACAATTACAATTACGACCCGTACATTATCATGGATGAACACAAAGATTACGATAGGATATAGTTAGTTAAATTACAGTACAATTAGTTAAAGTACAATACAATGAACAACAGTTAGTTAAAGTACAATAGTGAACCCCGAAGTTTTCAGAGGGGCCACAATGGGGTCTAGATAAAGAAGACCCCGAGCGGCCCGGACTCCAGAGCAAGTCTCCAGTCGGAGGGAAAAGCCCCCCCGAAGCTGAAGCAAATGCATTGCCACATACAGCGGTCTGATTTCTGGGTTCTCTTACCCACTGCATTTCTACAGAGTTTCTCTAAAGGATTACATTTGTTAACTTTATCTCACGTAATGGGGCCATCGAGTAATACCTTGTGCATTATAATAACTGCGCTATAGAAGTCGTCAGATTAGATAGGCCTAGCTATGGAACAAAGTTGAGAATTTCAGCGTGTTTTAGAAAAGAATTATACATCAAAAAGCTTTATAATGTTCTGAGTGCACTGTGAGCTAAGTATGTGAGTAAGACTAGATAAAATGTGACGTTGATCATCCCACTGTAGTTTCGTCCGGTTCTGCAACTGTGGCTACTGTTACAAAAGCTGGCCTGATTAGCTACACGCGTATGTCAAGGCGCCTCTGAGCGTGAGGATGCCGGTTCGCATACCGTTCGTGGCTTATTTCGGAGATTTAAATCTCCGGGTAGCACTGTCTTTCCAAAGGGACCTTAACAAGCGTGGCGCCCATTCAAACGGGCTGCGGTGGTAAAGAATCTAACCCGATCAATTCACTGAAAACTGAGCAGGGTCGAGACCATACGGTTGCTATAGAAAAACGTGTAGGCCTACATTTACTATACAGAAGCTCACAAACCAGTGTCCATGGCCTAACAATTTTGTTAATCATTAGCTCTAGTTTGCTTACATTTGCAATTGCTTGCGTTACTCGATGTTACGTGCATCGAATGCATTAAGATCTCTCAGAGTTGGCGTCTTTTTGGGCTTATAGTTAATGGTTAGCAGGAGGAGACGACTAGCTATTACACTGGCCAACAGAAAAATTTTTTTTTCTTGTTGCCTTCGGTTTTAGACCTGTTCTTGGGGTAATTTTGGGCACTGATTCCGAAAATGTCATTGGATTGAGTGCATCAGGTCTAGTTTCTGAGATATCGTCGATTTTGTAAAGAAAACCCAGTCCACTCTTTAAACGATGTCTTTGGCAAAACTAAAATGTCATAATAAGCTTTATTTATGGCTAATTATAATTCTTGCTGATTCATATAATGCCTACATCCTTATAATGTAAAATCAGCATATCTTGCCGCGTGCTGAGATATTGCTGATTCAACGAAATAACTATTCCGTAGCCTACAGCTTACTCAGCACTAAATTCATGGCCTCATTTAGAATTTATTTGTGCTTATACAGCGTTTCATGGTTTCGAACTATGTAAATAGATTATGCTGAAGTCAGCATTTATAGCCTATATAAACCGCCTCCTGAAAGCTAGAGCAGCCGCAGTCGTCTTAGGGCATATTAAGAGTTGGTCGCAAGAACAATCTGTGAATGTGAGCATTAAATAACTACATGTTCTTACTATTTTTTAGGTTAGTCATTTAATTCCTCAGATGCGAACATCCTTAAGGTTATGGCTACTTCCAGACGGAGCTGCATTAACCATCCAGACATATTCTGCTACATTTGTGGGGAATACACACTAAAAGCAAACAGGAAACCGATTTCTGAGTTTGTAAAAAGAGCATATGTAGGTTATTTTGGTGTCAAACTTGGAGACCAAGATAAGCAATGGGCTCCTCATACAGTATGCAAAACTTGTATTGAACAATTGCGCCACTGGACAATTGGAAAGAGAAGCTGCCTGAAATTTGGTGTACCGATGGTTTGGAGGGAACAGATAAACCACTTCGACGACTGTTACTTTTGTATGGTTAATATCATAGGCATCAATCGAAATAATCGTCACAAGTTGTCTTACCCTGATATACCTTCAGCCAGGAGACCTGTTCCGCATTCGGATATTGTACCAGTTCCACCTTTTCGCGAACTACCTCAGCTCTCAGACGATGAGACTTGCATGTCCAATATCGGACAAGATGACGAAAGTGAAGAAAGTGGGGGCAGTGACAGTGATTTCCAATCAACTTCACACAGTGAACGTTTTGACCAAAAAGAGTTGAGTGATCTGATCAGGGACTTAAATCTTTCCAAAGAGTCCTCTGAATTGCTTGCGTCCAGACTAAAGGAAAAGAATGCACTTCAGCCTGGAACGAAAATTACAATTTATAGAAACAGAGAAAAGGATTTGCTGCCATTCTTTACCGAAGACAACAACCTAGTATTCTGTAATGACATCAGCAACTTATTGAAGAAAATTGGTCTGTCGGATTACAGCCCAGATGAGTGGCGTCTTTTTATCGCCAGTTCAAAACGTAGTCTGAAATGTGTGCTTTTAAATAACGCAACAAATTTGGTTCTATTCCAATCGGTCACTCCACCAGGATGAAAGAAGAGTACAATGCCATCTCTTTAGTACTGGAAAAGATAAAATACAAAGAACATCAATGGGTAATTTGTGTAGACTTGAAGATGGTAAATTTTCTCCTTGGTCAACAAAGTGGCTACACAAAGTATCCCTGCTTTTTGTGTCTTTGGGACAGTAGAGCCAAGCATGAACATTGGACAAGAAAAGATTGGCCTTCGAGGAAAGACATGGTGGTCGGAGCTCAAAATGTAATCAAGGAATCTTTGGTGGCACGAGA